>CAJUYG010001643.1:50118-78151 GCA_910591675.1 Galerucella calmariensis | reverse complement strand
ATCATTCAAACGCTCTGATTGCTTCGAGAAGTCTAAATCGCCATTTAAGCTTTTGGTAAGTGAATTATCCAGCGGGTTCGAAACTCAACGAGCCCAACGGAGTTCATTTCCAGTAAATAAAAAAGGAAAACCTGGCAATGGCCGAGCTAAAAATTAAATTGGAATAAAATACAACGTCCATGAAGGTAGATTTTGAATTTTCATCTATCAATTTAATAAAACGGCAGAAAGCACTTGAAGCAGTATTTTGCAATTAAAAAGTTGTATAGTGTCTTTAATGTGGAATATATTTTAAAACTTTATGGAAACTTTTGATAGATATGTTAAATAATTTTTAATGAAGTTTAGTAAATCGGCTGCTAGATGGAGTAAATATATTAAGAATCTTTAATCGATGTGTACTGGACTAGTTCAATCAACAACTTTCCAGACACACATTTTTTCGAGTGGAAATTACAGTAAGGACTGTACAACACAAAGGTGAAAGGCTTATTTGTGAATACAGTGCATTGTTCAAATTTCGATTTACATATATATTTTTTTTTTGGTCGAGATGGGAAACTCATGTTCGAATGGGTCCTTAACCAGTACCCAGGACAGTGTTGGACTCATCCCCACGGGAATGCCTACCAACCAAACCCGCCTGGGAATTACTACCCTAGCATACTTCAAGACGGGCAGTAGGAACCACACACTCTCCGTCATCTTCTCCCTTCTATCACTCCTACCTCTCACATGCCATATCGAGTCCTTCTCTTTTCCTAATCCTGCTCGCTACTACGCCACTTATCTCCATTCATTCTTCCTCGCCCCTCAACATAATATCAACCATATTTTCCCAAAGCACCACCTCTCCCTGTTTATTTTCCAACTTCTTCAAAACTTCCTCGTTCTTCCAACATCTTAACACATGTCCCACATCATCCTCCACTTCACATCTCTCGCACACTCCAGTTTCTTTTTTTCTTTGTTCACCTCCCCGAATTTCCTGTCCACCCAATTTCTCCTGCTCCCAATCGCTCCTTTTAGCGCGCCCTCATACTCATCCCACCTTCTCTCCATTTCCTCATATATCCAATCCTGTACTTCCTACCTAGTCGCACCTCTCCAGCGTTTCTGTCTGGCTCTAGCCATCAAGTCAAATGGATATAGGACCTTGACAGCACCACTGCTGCCAGTCCACCCATTATCCTGTACGCCTGAACTACCCTCAGAAGTATCCCTCCCTGCACCCGCAGGAGTGGTCTAGACCTCGCATTCACCCCTGCTTTCTCACCCCACACTTTCGCGCCATACAGCATACTCTACTTTCCTGCCTATTACCCTCCTCTTCCACTCTCCCGGTCCTTTTACATTACCCATTAATCTTCCCAGCCATGCTGCCCTTACTTTTGCCTTCTGTGCAGCCTTCAACATATGGGTTTTGAAGGATAATTTCGATTTATATGAGAAATGGCAAGTGCCATTATTTTTTCATGCTCTGTTTTCCACCATATTCAACATATTAGTAAGTCCCCTTTATAATCTAACTCCCCGGCATTGGAGGGGTGACATTTCCCAGTAAACTAATATTCAATTTTTTTCTGTGGTAATTTCACGAGAGAGTAAGAATAAATTGATAATATTTTGACATATTTTAGAAAACGAGTAGAACCAGAAGCGATCAAGTGGCTATTGGCAAATGGCAACAAGTTTAAGAATAGACCAGGACGCCTATTTCTGGACAATGAGCGGCATAGATTTATGGCGAATGATCACATGAGGCGGTTGTCGTTATATTCTTGGCCCGTGATCCGATATGATTGATCTCATAAAAATCATAGGTATATCATAGTCCGAAATAGAGGAGCAGAGTCAAATGAGTTGGCGCTTGCGCAGTAAAAAGGTTTTTTTATGAAAATTTGTTTTCAATTTGTCATAGAGAAATAAGTATATATAATTACTATTTCTCTATGCATCCAAAGCAATGCATCCAAAGCATCCAAATGCATCCAAAGCAATAATAATACCGATATTGAAACCCAACAAATCAAAATCAAACCCAGATTCATACCGTCCCATAGCTCTAACAAATACAATGTGCAAACTGCTTTAATCAATCGTAAACAGAAGGCTAATGTGGTTCATCGGGAAAAACGGTTATTTAACAAACGCACAAAATGGTTTCAGGAAGCACCGCTCTACAACAGATAACCTAATCCAATTAGAATCATTCGTACAAGAAAGTTTAGCGAACAAACAAATATGTGTGGCCACATTTTTTGATATCAATAAAGCCTACGATATGGTCTGGAGACATGGTATACTAAGATGGCTAGCAGGAAAAGGTATAAGTGGAAATATTCTGTGTTTTGTTAAAAATTTTCTCAGTACAAGACAATTCAAAGTGAGAGTTAATGAATCTCTCTGACAATTACATCCAAACCAACGGAACACCTCAAGGATCAGTATAACCTTATTTCTGATAGCTATCAATGATATAGTACAAGAAATAAAATCTCCAGTATATGTAAGTGTTTATGCGGATGATATAGTAATATACAGTAGGGGAAAAAATATGAAAACAATTGAGAGCAATATGCAAGCAGCTATTAATGAAATTTCCAAAAAACTCTCCGACAGTGGGTGGCAACTGTCTCCCCAAAAAACTAGAAGCATTAAATTCACTCGACAAACATCAATCCACCACGACCTCACCCTGACTATAAACAATCAAAAAATTCCAAACGTTGATAAAGTTAAATATCTAGGGATGCACTTTGACAAGAAATTAAACTGGAAATTCCACGTGGAACAACTAAAAGCATCATGTCTTCCAGGAATGAACATGCTTAAAATGTTATCGAACGTCCATTGGGGAAGCGATCGAAAAACCCTGCTACACATTTATGGCAGTTTAATCAGATCACGCATAGATTATGGATCAATTATCTATGCATCAGCAAGTAAAAGAACACTGAGAAAATTAGATGTCGTCCAGCGCACAGCACTGCGTCTCACAACCGGAGCATTCTGTACAAGCCCAGGGGAAGCAATCATAGCCGAATCGGGAGAATTGTCCCTAGAATTTCGTAGAGACTTTCAAAGTCTTTCATATGCCATACAAGTATCTTCCAATGAAACACACCCTTCAAATCATTTTACCTTCTCAAATAGATTCAATTCTCTCTTCATTAATTATCCTCATATGCCACCTCCGTTTTATGAAAGGATTAATAGAATCTGTTCAAGATACCAATTCTCATTCCCACCTGTAATGCCCCAACGTAGCAACAGTTCACCTCCTCCTTGGCTTTCACATTCACCTAACTGTAATACTCAACTTTTGATGTTAAGTAAACATGAATACCCTAGACAGTTAATTATAAACAGTTTTCTAATCATCTTGAGCAGTTACCAAGAATTTGAGCATATATACACTGACGGATCAAAAACGGACAAAGGTACTTCCGCAGCAGTAGTAACAAGTCATGGAATCATGGCTTACAGATTACCAGAAGAGTTCACAATTCATTCGGCAGAATTATATGCAGTGGCTCAGGCACTAAT
The DNA here is from genome assembly GCA_910591675.1 of Galerucella calmariensis. Taxonomy (NCBI): domain Eukaryota; kingdom Metazoa; phylum Arthropoda; class Insecta; order Coleoptera; family Chrysomelidae; genus Galerucella; species Galerucella calmariensis. The sequence continues at coordinate 74,602 of CAJUYG010001643.1, read as the reverse complement.
ATACTCTATAAAAAGTCCAACCCAAAAAATTCTTATAATAACAGATTGCTCCAATGTAATAGATAATATAAAGCAATGGTACCCAACCAACCCTCTAGTGTTACGGATCAAAGAGCATCTACAAAAGCTTCACACAAACGATAGAATTCATTTGGGTACCCTATCATATGGGTATACCTGGAAATGAACGAGCTGACGAAATCGCCAGAGAATATTCTGCAAACGTCTCCAAGTCAACTACATTACACCCGGTGCCAACAACGGATGTGAAAGCGAAGCTCAAGGTGACAATCCGCGATTTTTGGCAATGCAAATGGACAGCTTCACAAACCAAATTAAGAGCAGTCAAAAAAACGACACTACCATGGACATGTCTACCATCTTCGAGGAAATTACAAACCATTCTTACTCGGTTGAGAATAGGTCACACAAGATGCACCCATGAGTACCTACTAAACGGAAACAATCCTCCAAGTTGTGAAGTGTGCAACGTACAGTTCAGTGTCCAGCATTTTCTAGTGGAGTGTCCTAAATACAACAATGAAAGACAAACATTAACCTCTCAGTGCAACTTGTTGAATATTCTAGGTGAAAAGTGCATAATTGAAAATGTTATCAAGTTTCTAAGAGTCACAAATATGTATTCTCAAATTTAATTTAAGACACAAATATGTATTCCCAACTTCAACTTGAAAATCCATGTTAATAATCAATACCGTACCACTGCTAATAACCCTTAGTGGTTGATGCAGTTGAAATTAAATGAAAAAAAATATATATATATTTCTCTATGCATTCCGTAATTATTCTGTCAGTTCTCTGTTCCTTTAAATCTTAAATTCATGTGCATAGAATACTTTGTCGTGAATTCGAGTGGTGTTACTGATTTTCAGTGTTTTTAATCGGTGTTTTATTATGGACATGGAGAACTCTTATTTTCGGCACGTAATGATGGAGGATTTACGGAAGGCAGAGGAGGAAGTACGAATTGACGAAGATAGGGGCTCTAGGTTTTTATATGACCATCGCTTAGAAACATGCCGTTTGTGGAGGCACTTCTTTTGTAAGTAGTGAAACGCGACTGGCTCATTTTCCATCCAATTTCCCGAACTCTCTTGTGGTATTCGATAGATTATTTTCAGACGTTACAATCAAATCAATGTCAGATCAAGAGAATACGTTGTCAAGTGGTTGTCATTTAATAAAAACATTGAATAATTCACGCTGGAATAATGTGAGTAAATTATTCCCACTATAATAATATTTTGATTGGCTGGAACGTATTTCAAACAATTTATAGGTTAAAGTCGAGATAAATTGCCTTCTTTTGTATCGAGTGCCAAAATACAGTGTTGCCAGTGGTTTAATTCAAGCTACTGGCAATAACATTGATATGGTTCATTCACGATAAGTTTGCAATTTGACATTTGTAGTAACAATTGCAGTCACTGAACAAAACCCAAATATCCAAAGTGTAAATGGAATAATTAATCACATAAAGGGGAAGTTACTGTCCAAAAGTTGGCTGCGGTGTCGGGGGTTGCCAGACATGTTGTCAAAATCTGACAATTTCATCAGAATTTCTTGTGATAGTTTGTCGTATTCATTCGCATTTTATAGTTTGTTACTGTGTAAATTATAATCTGTTATTTTCATAACTATTTAAAAGAGAGTATTTTGAGAGATAACGGTGGACCGCTAATTCCTATTACTTCTGTGAGAGATGTAAGTTTTCAATAAATACATTGTTACTTAATACTGCAATGATGATGCAATTCAACATGTGCATGAAGATAACATTTTTCAGTTAAACTTAAGGTTTGAAACCTGGACATCTTGAAATTTATGTATTTACTCATCAACATTTTATAATTTCTGCTCTTATTTTTGACAAAGCTATGAACCATTTTTGCTATGAACGCAAAAACAGAATACACTATTTATTGGCAATATTGCTGTATATTAAAACCATAACAATATTGTTTAAACAATTTATTTAGCAATATGCAAGAATAATAGCACTTATTGAAAGAAGTCCTGTATTTATTTACAACTCACAATATTATTGTATTATTTTATCCCTTAACTTCAGTAGCTTCCTTCCGGAACGTCATTCTTCACTATTAGCCGTATCGTAAATGTTTTTATAGCTCTGTTGATTCGATTATGTCTTGATAACTACCGATATCAACTTGAAGGCATCTCAAACAGTTTATTGAAATTGTTATGTCTTTCATTTAGTTTTTACGATTGTCTTTGAATATGGACAGGAAAAGTTTAATTGTATTTTCAAATTTCATTAATTTTATTGAAAATGTATCGTTACTTTCTAGTCCTAATAAAGCTAGTTAAGTTTTTGTCTTTTTCTGGCAGACAATGATTCGTAAAATTTGTCATATTTACTAAATAAATGACATTCTCGGCGATATTTTCGTCTAATAATATATAGCGAACAGCGAAGCACGAAATATGTATCAATCTTCCAAATTTATTGTATCAAATCCTTTCGAAATAAAACTCCTACGTCAAAGGATAATCAAATCATTTTTAAAGCACTTGTGCAATGTATCAAACATTCCATTATACCATCCATCGTTCCTTCCTTCCATAGCACGTCCAAGATATAAAAATGTCGACAAATAAATTGTTCCCTCTAAATAGAAGGAAATGTCGTACGCCCATGGTAGATGGCCCTTTTAAAATGATGAAAATATTTACCATTCTCCAGACATCTCTTAGATACAGAACTTTTCGCATTTATTATTTCCTGATCTTGGTATCGTACCAAAAGGTGGCCTCCTTGTATGCTAGAAGCTGATCCTTTTGATTTTTTCATTCGGGGAATTGTGAAAAATAATATCCATGATAATCACTTCAATAATAAACAGTAGTTCCGAAAACCATATCGTGTTCAAACACTGGGTGCTGTAGATCTGTACGTAAGACAGAAAAATAGAGAAAATACAGTTATTTGTCATATTTGGCTAGGAAAATCTATATTTACATAACCAACCTTTCTGGGGGTCAATTTTTGACCACCCGCTATGTAGCGAAGCGCATGATATCGTTCGAAAACATGTCAAATACCATTTTTGGTTAACGTTATATTTGGCCACTATCATTGGAATATTTAAATATCCACCGGACGGCGAGTAGCCAGTCCTTTTTCCTTACCAACATGTGATTCTCGTCGAGAACCTGTAGCATCGATCACCGCTGAAAGGCAAATTTTCACATTTAATGTGCGACGGATAATCTCCGTTGGTGAGGATCAGTATACACTGATTTTGGTCAAATATTTCAATTCTTCTCTCCTATAGAGAGAGAAATTAAGAACACACTACTAATGTGTAAATTCTTTCTCGAAGCGGAGCAGGTGAACAGGAAAGGGATACATAACGTATGTCAATTGCTCATCGCATGGTTCAATTTAATAGCGAGTAGTAAGAATAAGGTTTCTTTCTCCTGTGAACCATGAACCGATAAGGTTAATTTTTTTTTTTTCTAAAGTGCATTCAATGTGAATGGTAAGTTGCATTTACGTATATGCTTTTCATTTCTGATTCTTGCTTTTATATTGTTTCCTCCTAGTGATAAGCGCCAGATACACACAAACAGCGATATTGTTTTTTTATCTTGTTCTTTGGTATAGTTTTTCTAGTTTCCCTTATACTGCTAGTGCAGTAATTGATGAGGACAAGATAAGGTGGGCCATATCGGGCTTCTCCCCCTTCAAGTCACCAGGACCTGACGGAATAAGACCAGCCCTACTTCAATGGGGAATGGATATTCTTATGCCGCACCTGGTTGGAATTTTCAGAGCCTCTTTAGCTCTGAGGTATATTCCCAGTAAGTGGAGAGAAGTACGAGTGGTATTTATACCCAAACCAGGTAGGATGGACTACACCTTACCAAAAGCATTCCGACCAATTAGTCTCACATCGTTCTGTTTAAAAACAATGGAGAGGTTATGCGAGCGCTATATAAGAGATGAAGTGCTAGTTCACAACCCACTTCATCCAAATCAGCATGCACATACTCCGGGAAGGTCCACTGATTCGACCCTTCACCAAGTGGTTGGCAGAATCGAAAGATCATTGGACAACAAAGAATCCACCCTGGGTATATTCATAGATATTGAGAGAGCGTTTGATAAAATAACCTTTCTAACAATTACCCAACAACTCAACTCCAGGAATGTACCACTGGTAGTAGGACAATAGATACTCAAGATGCTCTCTAGTAGAGCAATAAGTATCAATGTAGAAGACATCACAGTAAGAGGACTGGTCATGAGGGGATGTCCACAAGGAGGAGTCTTATCACCCCTTCTGTGGAACATAGTCCTAGACACCCTGATTAATCACCTCAACAACAATGGATTCTACACAATTGCATACGCAGATGACATAGCTATCTTGCAGACTGGCAAATTTGTGAACACACTGTGCGACAGAGCGCAGGATGGGCTTAAATTAATTGAAAAATGGTGTAAGGAACACTCACTGTCGATCAGCCCCAGAAAGACTGAGATGGTCCTTTTCACCAGGAAAAGAAGTTTATCGGGTTTGAAACCTCCCGAAATCTTCAAAAGCAAACTAAACTTTTCGGAAGAGGTGAAATACCTTGGTATTACCCTCGACAGGAAACTAACATGGAACTCTCATCTACACAACAGAGCAAAAAGAGCATATCTGGCTTATGAGCAGTGTCGGAGGACAGTGTGACGCACATGGGGTCTGTCACCCCGTGTGGTCACCTGGATCTACACTGCAATAATAAGACCCATGTTAATGTATGGAGCAATTGCATGGGGACCGAAAGTTCTACAAGCAACGGCCATCCGAAAATTATATCAAATACAGCGAATGGCTTGTCTGAACATCACAGGAGCCATGAGAACAACACCAACCGCAGCAATGGAACTAATTACTGGTCTGACCCCTCTGGACCTGCACGTCAAGGAGGTTGCGTTAATGGCCATGGTACGATTGCGCACGGCTGGTGTAAACCCCGAAGTAGGAGTGGGCCAATTGAGGTTGAGCCTATGACAGGAAGCGCTCACTGCGCTACCTCTGCTGCAGGCAGCTAACGATGCAATTGAACCCAGGTTTCTGTTTAACAAACCCTACAAAATTTAAATAAAACAGAACACAGAGCCAGACGCTGCAAATGCAATACGCATTTATACAGATGGTTCAAAAATGAAAGAAGGCTCAGGATGTGGAGTTTACTCGATAGCACTGAGCCTCAAGATTAAGTGGGGAATGGGAAACAATACCAGCGTGGTTAAAACAGAACTGGCTGGTATCTCAATTGCCACAAAAGAACTAACCAGAAGAAACAATTTGCACTGATAGTAGACAAGCCCTATTAGCCTTGAACAGACAACGTGTTATATCGAGGCTAGTACTAGAGTGCCACCAAGATTTAGCTGACGCCTCGGCAGATAACAATATTATCCTGAGGTGGGTTAAAGGGCACGACAGGAGTAAAGGAAATCGCACTGCTGATTCTTTAGCCAGGGACGCCGCTGGACTAAAAATTCTAGGACCCAGTGACACCTACGTTCTAACGACTTCGACAATTGCGGAACTAGCCAAACGTTACACCCATGCTCAATCCCTTAAGAGATGGGATGGAATCAAAGGATGCAGTCTTGCCAGGATCACCCTGGGCGACCCTGGAAAGCTGGCGCCGAAGAAATATTTGGCGATGACCAGGAAAAACCTACGTTTAACAGTAGGATTTCTGACTGGTCACTGTCAACTGAGGAAACACCTCCATACTATGGGGTTAGTGGACACACACCTTATTAAATTAATTTGGTGTCTTAACTTCATCTATTATCTCATTAACTTCAATATAACTTCAATAACTTAAATAAAGTAGGATCACCCGCGAACCAGTTTGGTCTCCGAATTCACACCTGAGGTGCTCTCCACATTGAGCCGCCGTTGCAATTTATCTTGCTTTATTATTTTAAATAAACAATAGGTAACAAAACGTGAATTTGCGAATGTACAAATTAACCTTCGCTACGTGGCGAGTGCTTGGCCGTCAACCTGCTGTCATTGTAATTGTACCTAAATATTGTTCTCTGATACGTAAACAGTAAAAATATAGAATAATCGACGAACACATAGATTAGAAAAACAATTAGCTTTCCAGGCAAAACGATGGAAGAATTAATGCAGTTATTTGCTATTGAGAATTTAGAACCGGCTGAACATAACCAAAAACATAACATCCAGGGACGTTCACGAAAATTATCGGAAAGGCATTCTATTAATATGTTCCGTTTATCGGGAGAATTAACTGGATATTTGGTAAACCGTGTTACTCCGCCCGATATGTGTGAAAATATTCGTAAATTTGCCACTTGATAAATTTAAATATATTTAAACACATTCAATTGAAACTTTTGTTGCTTCTCGTGAAGTCTTGTGCGTCTGATCTCGCCATTATTAAACTGCAAACAAAAAATGGAAAAAACAATTAATTTGTTTTTCACTAATGTCAGATGACATGATTTCGTATGATTTCTCATCTTTTTGAAGCTAGAATAACTAATCCAGTATGTCCAGCTCACGTTTTGCCGTGTTGCCACGTCGTGCATTCGCTTCCCACCGTATACGTTACGGCTGCGTTACGAATGGTAGTCTAAAATTCTAAAACGCATTATCATTCGCTATAGTAGCCCTCGCTATGTAACGCATTCTTAAATTAACGCATGAAGTCAAAAATTGACCCCGTGGTTTGTAATTAGAAGAAACAACAATTGTAGAATATTAAAATGTAGGTTAATCAATTGGTAGAAGATTCAGCGAATAGCTACGCATCTCTTCAACAATATTGATTAGATACGTTCATCGACAAACACACGCCAAAGTAATTCCTAAGCATTGTAGAAGTTGATGTCAAAGGTAATAGTATAATACTATTGTAACGCCTTACAGAGTCTTTAAAAATCAAAGACCAAAGGCCTTTCACTAAGAAACAACAACTACTTCCCTGGCTATATGCCACGAAGGACATTAAATTACACTTCAAAGTTGAACGGGTCTGGGTATAACTGCGACATATACCATTTTAGTTTGGAATTCGAAAGGACAATATCCTGGTAGACCAGTTGCGGCGTATTTGCGAGGGGTGGATATCATTTGTCGAGAGGCTCTCACATCACATAGCACGAGAAGTAGTTGTTTTTCCTTAGTGAACGGTCTCTATTCTTTGAAGAGTGAATTCATAAAATTTTGGCTTTATGATAGTATTAAACCACAGAAAAAACCATCCCAAGAAGAAACGAAGCTTGTGCTATTTTACAATTCATTTTCTGAGTGCGCATGTCTGACAGTTGCCATTTTAAGCCCGTTATCTGTCAATGACATGTGATTTTATTGTTTAACAAAGAATTTTCTTTGTAGTAAGCTTTTTGATTATTTACATATTTTTTGTGTTTTGAACGATAAAATTTGTTTACAAAATTACATTTATTAGTTATGGCGCCAAAAACTTGTGCAATTCGTGGCTGTCATTCAAGTGATGGATGATAATAATTGAAAAACATAACAAAACGCCGATATCTATGGAGAAAAGTTTACCGTCGCTTCTTTTTTATAACTGCGTTGTCACAGAAATCAGTACATTTTCTCTGGGTGTAAAATTTAATTGAGAATCTGGTGAAGTGTAACTTTTGACTGTATAAATAATGAAAGTTTCATAAACAAGCACCATACTTGAAATTTTATATCATTATTCACTGAAATTCTTTCTATTGTAAACTGATATTATAAATACTAATCTATTATTATTGTATTGGTTTTTAGACTCACCCTATCCTACAGTTACATAAATACATACTTACACATACAGTGCTATTCGTATCGTATCTTTTGAACGGCTACACTTACATTAATAAAATTTGGAGAGTGAAAATAAAGTGTTGTAAACTTCTCTACGAATGGTAACAGGTGACGTAATAGTAATGACGTCACAGTGCCACTCTGGCCAATAATTTTAAATAGGACCTTAGGGCAAGTGATATCTCGTTTGAAATACATTGACATTGGCTTTATAGCCATATTAATTTTGTTCGGGTTTAAACTAATTTTGACGGATAAATTAAATAAATACCAAAATTATTGAAATTATTTTCTCAAATTTAATTAATCAAATATCAACAATGGATTCTCATAGCAAGTGTTCAAAATGTGCTCCGTCTACTTCCTGACAGTAATACATCCTATTAGTGAACTCTTGTCGTACTCGTTCGAATGTGTCAGCTGAAATTGCATTGCATTCTTCAATAATTCTTTCTTTCATAACGCCAATGCTATCTGGTGCCGTAGTATAAACCTTGGATTTCAAGAACCCCCATAGAAAAAAATCTAATGGTGTCAGATCTGGTGACCGAGGTGGCCATTCTATAGGACCTCGCCGGCCGATCCATCTACCTCGATATTCTTCATCCAGGTAACGTCTTACTGCACCATCTTGTTGAAATGTTATTTCCAGATGGCCGAATTCATCTGGATTATCTTCCAGAATTTCAAGAATCAACGGCTCAATTGCATTTTGTAACATCTCCAGATACACTTCACCGCTTAAATTTGAATTTAGGAAGAAAAAGAAGACGAAGAAATTCTATTAGCCAGCATATAGTCTGCCATGAATAGCTTAAAATTGATAGAACAATTCAACAAGTCTAGCCCACAGTCAATTCTGCTTTGCTGAACGTTTGCGTCCAAATCAAACTACATTTGATATCGGCGTAAGCAGGCGACGCACAAGCATGAGTCGAGAGTACGCTCAGCGCGGCGTATTCCTAACCATAACAATCCAACATAACTTAATTCCATTACATTGATTTGAGCGTCTTTAGGCAGCGTTCGGCAGACTGAGTTTTGCGCCGCGCACTGTCCTAACAAAACCATGAATGGTTTCATTATTAAACTTCAGTTTTCACAATATACCTCATTTTATACTTCAGTCAGCTGAAGTTGGTCTATTATTAGTTGATTAAATTTTTTATATTCCGTCAGCGACTTCGAACATTTCTCCTGTAATCACTAACCACTTTATAAAGTGTCAAAAACCGTTTTGTGTCAATAAAAACTTGTTTGATTCATACGTAGTGGAAATTTAATTCAAATTGTGTGGAAACTGTTCCACCTGTCCTGAAAACTTATCTCTTCACTGGATTTTCTCTCTAGAACAGTGAAATATTTCACGGTCGACTATTCGTTATAATTGTGCTCGTGTTCAGCTTGACAGTTTCCTTGGAGTCATATTAGATTAGAGCATTTGTTAATGTTTACTACCTCCAGCATTCATACTTTCGTATTTATGTTCAGCCCATTTACCTTCCCACGTACACAATATATCAAAAGTAATACAATGCCGTGGAAAATTTTACCCAAAAATCAGAATTTCCTAACGGAAATTATTCACAATTTCATGCGTATTTAAACAAAAAATGAGATTCTACAGCCTAAGAAATAATTTTTTTGACCTTTTCTTGTATTAGGCTCCTGAAATGAGAGGAGAAACTCTCTGAGTTCTATTCCTTGAAGAAATTTTAAGATTCAGGCAGATCATTTTCTGTCATTCTGGACTCGCTGTCGGTATCACAAAATCCATATTCCTCATTTTTAGCTTTTAGCTTTTTGAGGTATCCGCTCAGGCCGTGGTATTTAAGTATATTGGTGCGACATTCTCTAAGATCCTTCAATGCTTTTTGCCGGAGGAATTTTAGGATATTCCCAGTCCTTCATCATCATCAAGCCTTTAAACCTAATAGATTGTGGCTAATGCTAATGCGCTTTTAAATCCATTTATTAGGGTAGATTACTCCCTTTTCACTCCTTATTGCTACAATTTCTTGTGTGTCCTGGCTTCAGAAGTTATTTTCTTCCACTCTGCTCTATCTCTGCATTTTTCTCTCCACTCTTTGATTCCCATCCTTTTTGTATCCTCTTCTATCTGATTCCTCTAACTTTCTCTGTGCCTTAACTCAGGTAAATATATCCAATAATCTTTTAGGTGTTGTGCCCTAGGATTCTGAGTTTATGTCCAATTTGCAAGTATATGGTTGGAGGTTTCTTCTTCCATGTCACAGAATCTACTTTCTTCTTCCTCCACTATTTCGAGCTTTTTTAGGTGCCCATTCAGGCGACAATGTACCGTTAGGATCCCTGTTAAAACTCTCAAGTGCAGTTTTACTTTGACTTTTGTATTCATTAGATCTCAACACGTTTTAGTGACCCAGCACAATATTTGATTGTCTAAGCCAGGGGTTAACAACCTTTTTTTCTCTACTGCCCACTTTAAGAATAAATTATTTTTTAACGCCCCCCTTTTTAAACGTACTTATAAACTGATTATTGAAACGCAACTTTATAGTATTCGGACAGAGTATCTTTTATTGAAAATAAAACAAACAATCAATTCTTATATAAAAACTAATGTGAAGGTTGAATCTGATGCTGTTCAATAAGTTTGTTGATATCAGGTTCCAATTTACTCAAAAACAGCCGCAAGTCGATTTCTCTTTTTAGTAAGCAGTGTTGCCACAGCACTTAATCCACGTTCACACGAATATGACGATGGGAATGCTATCAAAAATCGTTGAACAATTGACCAAAATCCAGGGTACAATTGCGGGATCGGTTTTGTAGCCAAAATTCTTGATATCCATTTTTGAACTTGATTTTTATTTCTTCGTTTGTTGTCAATTCTGTCAATTTTGTCTGTCAAGTTCTTCTTCCAGCTGAGGTGACATTGCTGTGTTGACATTTGAAAACGGATCCAACACCCAGTCTGGTATTTCCAAGTTTAAAATGTCCTGGTATCGTTCGGTGAAGTCAATGTGGAGGTTTTCCAAATGTTGGCAGTAGGCAAACAAGTCGTCGTTACTGCAGTATACTGATAAATTCGGAAAATTGTGAAACTCACGTCTGCCCATATTCTTTTTGTGCAGAAGCAGTTTGGCTGCGAAAGCAGCAACGACATTTTTTGTTTTAATTGAATTTAGTTCATCGCCTTGCAGTTGGAGGTTCATGTCGTTGAACAATTTATACAGGTCTGTCATGTAAGCTACATCATTCTTTGATGTTATGAGCTTGTTGCGCAGTTCTGTATCTTTAGTTTCCAAGAACCCTATCACAGAGTCAAACAGGTTGTAAAATCGAATCAGACAATTGCCGCTTGACAGCCAACGAACTTCAGTATGAAGCAACAAACGGTTGAAATCTTCGTCATTAGTAACACAAAGCTGATGAAATAATCTATCGTTCAAAGAGCTGCTACGGATTTTATTGACTGCTTTGATGACATATTGCAGTGATTGAAATAGTCGTTCACTTAAGTTTCTAGCAACCAAATTTTGTCTATGAATAACGCAATGTATTGCAGGGACATCTGGAATTTTATTTTTTAAGTACGCTATGAAGCCTTTATGGCGCCCTGTCATAGCCGGAGCGCCATCCGTACCAACTTATATAATATTTTTCAAAGGAATCTCTTTCTCTTCATAAAACTTTTCCAATGTATTGAATATGGTTTCGCCTTTTGTATCTGTCTCCAAATTTCTGGCAAACAATAGTTCTTCACGTATTTTCTCATCTTTAATAAACCTCACGAAAGATAGCAACAACGCTTCATTAGTTGGTAAAGTGGACTCATCGAGCTGAATTGAGAATTGACTAGTCCTCAGATGATTGCACAATGATTCTTCAATGTTTTCAGCCATTTCGTCAATTCGTCTTTGCACAGAATTATTACTCAAAGGAATTCTTCGGATAATATCTGCGGCCGGTTTATGGAACACAGTAATTATTACTTCCTTTATTGCTGGCAAAATTAACTGTTCTCCGATGTTGTGTGGTTTTCCTTTTTGAGCAATTGACAAAGAGATATTGTACGAAGCTTGAAGTCTTTCGTCATCTTGCTTAGCAGCCGCCGAAAATAGTTTTTATACACTTGGCTGAGTATTATGCTTCTTCTCTAGGTCTTGAAAATATGCTACATTCTTGTCTTTCTTATCTGGATGCATTTTATTCAAATGATCTTGCAGTCTTGAAGGCTTCATTGCTTTGTTCGAAAATATTTTTAGACATAGAAGACACAAAGGCGACGACGGGTTTGTGGGATTGTTTTGTTTTGAGAAATACGTAAGTGTTGAAATCAAGTACTGCTTATCTATTATGCGCGAAACCGCAAATGAAAATAAAATAAATTTACGTCGTTTATATAGGATTGCATAAGCAGCACGCACCAACAGGAATAAGACAAACATGCATAAACTCGTTTATCTCATTCGACGCCCAATCGTACTCGACAAGCAAGAACAAGTATTATAGAACCAGCCGATTGATACAGGAATGTACAAATCGGATTATTTAACAAAAACTTGTTAAAACATGATTGCCCGGGTCTATTATATCGAACCGAGTTTGAGCTATATCTTAATTAATATTAGTTGATGTTCACAAGATGTAGTCGAGAGTCGAGAGCTCAGTCGGTGTCTAAGAGTCTTCCTAGCTAGGTAGATGAAATTATAAATCGACCCCAAAGCCCTACACAACGCCCCCTTTTTTTTCTGGGTCTCTTACCGCCCCCCTTTAGGCCTGCAGCGCCCACAAGGGGGCGTTATCGCCCACGTTGGGAAAAACTGGTCTAAGCCATGCTAGATCTTTCCAATGGTCAGATTTCCATTTTTTTCAGCTTCACCTATTTCTCTCAATATTACACTGGAACTGATACCGCAAAAGGGTTCCAGTCCCCCTCTGTGCTAATTCATGTGCTATTTCATTCCCTTCATTCCAGTTTGCCCTAGAATCCACAGTGATATGACTATATTGTCCTCGCCTGATTCACTGAGTTTGCCTAGGCATACCCACATCATTTTGGAACTGATTACACAAGAGCTATGTGCTGTGATAATGTTTCGCCTTCTAAATCCTTTGTTAATATAGAACTGGGCACACTGTCTTCAGACTCTTAGTGCAGTCTTATTCCGGTTTATGCATTTCTTTTGATCGCATTCGATAGAGAGTAACTTTTTAACTATGGCGTAAATTCTTGCCTAAAAGATGCTTATACAGTCGATGTTCTTCCTCCACCAACCAACCAACATTTTATTCCATTGGTTGTGCTCTTAACCATCTCCTAACTAGAAGCACAGCAAACTCATGGGAGTCGCTGACCAATGGAATACTGGGCCTGACTAAGGGTCAAATAAAGAAAGTGACAGAAAGACTTACCTGCCACAGCACATATTTCTCCATGAAGGATTTCGTGGAAATACTATGAAGCCTGATGAGGACAACTAATATCTTCATATAAACAATACAACCAAGAGCCGATGATTCAAAAAAACTTGACTTCTTTTGAAGAATCTCTTATCAATCGAATCTTATACCATAATCTTATTTCTATTCAAAAAACCAACAAGCATAAAGAATATTTTCAATTTTTGGATTATTCCAGTCATCCCTAAATGAATTTAACAAATTCCATCTCGTTAGGAACGACTTTTCTTATCCTATCGACAACGGTTAGGGTGTAAGGAAACCCCACACTTTATTTTATTAAAATCGTTAGTGGAAAAATGTTTCCTTCCGAAAATCGAACCGATCAACATGAATTTATTTCATTCGGTTGAACGACCAGGAACGTTCGCTATTAATTGTTCCAGTGTAGGTTTGAAAGCTTTTCAGACATGTATAAATTCGATGCGAAGAACAATGTGACGTAGCGATACATCTATTTCCCTGACCCAGTTTTCATTTAATCAAGGCCAATATAAAAACAGGGATGATTCCAGTGAAATTATTCTACGGGCAAACTGATGTGGTTTGACAAAATATTTCGATGTAATTTTTTTGAGAAATCATCTCTATACAATTCTTCTGATAAATGAATTAAACTAAGGTAAGGGGGCGTCATTTAATTACGTGAGGTGTTCTAAGGGGGGAAAGGGGTCATGATAAATCTTTCCAAATCTAGCTTAGGAGAGAGGGGTGGTCTTGGCAAATATCAAGTGTTTATTTTTCTCGCAGAAGACGACGTAAAATTGCGTGAAAAAGTATTACTAGAATATAATATGGCCAAATCTGAGAAAATAGTACTTTTGTGCGCGAGCGACAACAGCTTAAAGTGGCTAATACAGAGCGAAGTTGAGGGAGCAGATGATTTTATTCAATAATATATTGGTATACTTGCCGTAATAGATATTATGCGAACTTATAGTTGTCGGCTCTTTGTTTGACTGTAATTCGATACGTTACCGCCATGGTCTGCAATATAACTCAAAGGGGATATACGATTAGATAGCTGCATTAAAAATATTACGTCCACTATACCAGTAGTCACTCTTAAGGCCGTGCACGAGTCTCCATAGAATAAATATGTTCTTAATTTTTGTTTGATATTCATTATTTAGTTTCATGATTGTGATTTTAAATTAGGTGATATTCACAAATACTAGTCTTCGCTAGTCTTCTATAAAAGTAATAGAACAAAATTTGTCTCAATAATCACGCTTACAGTCCAAATAGAAGATTTGGAGAATCTCGCGTGAGATTATGGAAGGAGAGAAGAGTTGAGGAAAATCTTACGATATCTTACCAAGGACGGCAGGGGGTCTAAAAACTCTTAAAAACGCCTCACGTAATTAGTCAGCGCCCCCTAATGCTGCTTACCATAAATACTGACAAATAAGTTTTTATGACTTGGACTTTCTTTTATGCAAAATTGAATGTTTTATTCATTCAAAAAAATTTTTATTCGCAACGTTTTGCTGGTGATAGTGTTGCCGTTATTTACAATTTTTCTATTCACACACAACCGACACCTGTCACTGTTGTGCTGTTGTAATTGAGGTTAGGTTGAGTTAGTTTTGGTAATTATATTTCTCCCAAAAAGGCTTAAATTCAGTTGCACCACCGTGTGCGTACAACAAAATTTTCATAAGAGATCAATTTCAATGGCAATTTTAAATACTTAATATATTATTTGTGTTTACAATTGTGTCGATAAGGGATGTCTAAATGTACTTATATTTTGACGTGTAGAAACTGACTGCAACAGATCAAATAAAATGTTTTTCATTTTTTTGTAACTCAAGCGAATAGAAAGTACTCATATTGGTACTTAACATTTACTTTCCACTTATCAACCTCCCCTCGTATATATATTGTTACGCGAGCTGCTGCATTAATGTGCTCAATTAGTGCCCCCAGTGAAATTCCCATATGATACGACTATGGCTCCTCCGCCGTATTTTCAAGAATGATCTGGAAAACGTAACATCTAGAAAAACCCGGCGCATCCACCAAAACTTCGAGTTCGAGAGATTTCTAGAAATACATACGTGCGAGTATAAATAGGCGACGAGCATCGCAGCGGAGTTAGTTAGTCAGTTAGTGTCGATACTGAAAGAAAGCAATCGCGCCTCGATAAAGTGTTCATAAAGTGACTCTCATATAAATTAGTTAGTGTGTGTTTAGAGTGATATATAAATTATTAAATAAGGACTGTATTTGAATATAAATCTGTAAATATAAATTAATTGTAAATATAAATTAGAATAAACGTTACAATATGTTCGTTAAAGTGTATTTTATATACATCCAACACCAGGATCCAGGTAGGGGTGAAGGGGGTACTTACACCCCCAATCCTCGATTTTTACATCTGCAGAATGTTATTTGTTTTATTTATTAGTGATATGATCTCTGAAAATATATTATGATCCCAATTTTATGACACATAAAACTTATGTTTGTATATTTTATTTTCATTATTTTATATGTCTATTTAAATATAATCCTATTCTACTTTTCTTATTTGAGAATCTTTATATTCATTACTCCCCCCTAACCAGTACCCTGGATCTGCCACTGAACTACACACAAGTCAAGTATACCTTTTCTATTCTATAAACAAGAGAATCAAAACACGTCACCCGCAAGTATTTTGAGGAAACCAAAATTTAATTAACTCTCGATATACAAAGTAAAATCTCCTTTTTGAGGTCCTGGAGTTTAAAAAAATGTGAGCTTCAATTTCAACCCGACTGCGACACACTAGACACAAGATCCTCCTTGAGATGAAAATGTCAGTGAAATTTTAATATTTCCTTCCGGGTTTTTATCTTGATCAGTATGTGCAACATATCTATCGACATGTTTCGTCTTCCCATAGCATGTATACCTCAAATTTTTATTTGGCCACTGCTTTAAGGTTTCATCAGTCACTTCCAGTCTAACCCTCACCAATAGCAACGAACATTTTGTTAATGTTCGTTGCCAAAAGACAATTGTCAACTATCAATGGCGTTAATGCCACTTCCCTTCCTTTTTTAGCTACCGGCCATCTACCGGCCAACTCAAATATATCGGACATCATTTCTATATCTATCTGTACGCTTTTTTTATCTTCTCTCCAACTGATTACTGTTAATTATATTCTATAATTAACTAGATTCATTTGAAATCACCATAGAGATGATTGTTTGTACATTATACTGTTACTACACCAGTTAGATGGAATAATATCCGCAACACTATCTGTACATTATTTTCAAAATAAATATTTTCAGTGGTGACGACCCAGCACTGTAGTGGAACGTCTCTGATACGATAATTACGGTGAAACAGTGTCGAACGCGATTAGTATTTGGAGCTAGGGACTTGAAGCACTTATAAAATCACCTCTTATCCGTATACGTACCGCAATGCGCATGTGAAGAAGCGATACGTGGGCCTAGTTACGTTACGCGAAACTTAACAAGTACCTAACGTACGTATCGCTTTATTGTGTTTCGTGTTCGCGTTTTTTAACCACCAAACGACCAAGAAACGCGAAAGGTCACTTTAAGAAAGACTATTTTTTAGTAGATGTCAAGTTAATGGTACTCACTATTTTTTGGGTTAAAAATTAAAACACATGTATGGTTACGTTACGAACGCATTTGCTTTATACTTCTTTTTGATTAATCAAGTATCTCCGTTACGTTACGTATACGGATGAAGATAAGTGATCTATTTGAAGAACTGCTTCATATCCCTATTGTAATAACAGTTAACGACGTATATTAAGCTAACCTTATTTATATTGTACTATACGGATAAGGATGAGTGATATATTTGAAGAACTGCTTTATGTCCCTATTTGGATGGGTGACTCCTGGGTAAAAAGGTAGATGTGTTTATATGTATCGTAGAATATCATTTTTCGAACTAAATTCGTGTTTTTTAAGAAAAAAGATCCTATAACATTCTACAAGAGACAAAAAAAGTACCCAATCACCAGCTATTTTTTCCCATTTCTTCCTATCCTTTCCCCGAAACATAAATAAAGGCATTTCGCCTTCTCAAGAGAATCTCATATTAGTACGTACTGTTTTACCGTTAAAGTTACTTCCCTCTTTCGTCTGATGTGACATCAAGGATTATTTACGGCATAACGCCTTTTCAACACCCCAACCACGTAGGTATTTTGATCCCTCAATGTTCTCATGTCTTCTTTCCCTAACTCTGCTTAGCAACATCGAATACCGGTGTAGCCACATAAATCGTTAGTTGCTCTTCCTATTCCATACGTAAAATATATTCCGTCAATAATCGCGAGAAAGCTGCTGATTAGAGAGATATTGCCAATTGCAATACCGCATACGCTGCGGTATTTATGTAGCGCTATTTTAATAACGGTCTACCTAAAATGTATTTGGAAATAAGAGATATTACCATCACTATGGTTTAATAACGTAGCGCTGCGTTATGTAGGAAGTGACATAACCTGAATTTTCTGTATATACTTTGCACACAGTGACTGATTTAGGCTTAGGCCCGTGAGGCCCGGGCCTAGGGCGGCAAATTTGGAGGGGCGCCAAAAAGACGACTTTTCTACCTCAACAAAATTGAATAAAGTTAGGTTTAGAGGCTAGTAGAGAAAAAAACAAACATTTGTATATAAAAAACTCAAAAAACAATATAATATTTACGAAAGAAAAAGGGCGCCATATCGTCTCGGGCCCAGGGCGCCCTCAAACCTAAAACCACTACTGTTTGCACATTTAAACGCAAGCCACAACACAATAGAAGCAATAAACAATAATAAACAAAAACCTTAACCTCAGAAATCCGATGCAATTTGTTCTAATTTGTCAACTGCGCAGGACAATTATGTGCCGTACTTACAATAACACTTAACGACATGTAACCGTTAATTACGCGAAGCGCTAACGCTATTAGCGTTAGAGACGTAAAGAAGTGAATCGCGCATTTAATAAACTTAAAAATACCGCAAACGTAATTACCGCAGACCATTTTTTAACGAGCAATATCTCTCTAATTTCTTAGTTTCATTGTATCACTCAAAAACTTGAAATAACAAAAAGGAATTTTAATTTTAACAAAGCAAACCTCAAAGAGTTCAAAAAATTCTGCAGACAAAAGCAAAGAGAAGCCTGGAGAGCCTATTGTGAGGCAGTCGAAGACTTCCCACAAATTTCTAGGCTACAGAAGACACTCTCAAACGATCACCATAAGAGTATCGGCATTCTGACAAGGGAAAATAGCGACAAGGCCGCCAACCTCCAAGAGAGCGCTGAGATTCTTATGGAAACTCACTTCCCAGGTTTTGTCTTTCCTGGAACGTCAAACTGGACGGAAGTACCAACAACACCCTCACAATACGACTGGCAATCTGCTAGTGCAGTAATTGATAAGGACAAGATAAGGTGGACCATATAGGGCTTTTTCACCTTCAAGTCACCAGGACCTGACGGAATCCCAGAAAGACTGAGATGGTCCTTTTCACCAGGAAAAGAAGTTTATCGGGCTTAAAACCTCCCGAAATCTTCAAAAGCAAACTAAATTTTTCGGAAGAGGTGAAATACCTTGGTATTACCCTCGACAGGAAACTAGCATGGAACTCCCATCTACACAGCAGAGCGAAAAGAGCATATGTGGCTTATGAGCAGTGTCGGAGAACAGTGGGACGCACATGGGGTCTGTCACCCCGTGTGGTCACCTGGATCTACATTGCAATAATAAGACCCATGTTAACGTATGGAGCAATGGAATGGGGACCGAAGGTTCTACAAGCAACGTCCATCCAAAAATTATATCAAATACAGCGAATGGCTTGTTTCAACATCACAGGAGCCATGAGAACAACACCAACCGCAGCAACGGAACTAATTACTGGTCTGACCCCTCTGGACCTGCACGTCAAGGAGGTTGCGTTAATGGCCATGGTACGATTGCGCACGGCTGGTGTAAACCCCGAAGTAGAAGTGGGCCAATTGAGGTTAAGTTTATGGCAGGAAGCGCTTACTGCGCTACCTCTGCTGCAGACAGACAATGATGTAATTGAACCCAGGTTTTTGTTTAACAAACCCTACAAAATTCAAATAAAACAGAACACAGAGCCAAATGCTGCAAATGCAATACGCATATATACAGATGGTTCAAAAATGAAAGAAGGCTCAGGATGCGGAGTTTACTCGAGAGCACTAAGCCTAAAAATTAAGTGGGGAATGGGAAACAATACCAGCGTGGTTCAAACAGAACTGGCTGGTATCTCAATTGCCACAAAAGAACTAACCAGAGTAGGAATTTCTGGCAAAAACATAACAGTCTGCACTGATAGTAGACAAGCCCTATTAGCCTTGAACAGACAACGTGTTATATCGAGGCTAGTACTAGAGTGCCACAAAGATTTAGCTGACTCCTCGGCAGATAACAATATCATCCTTAGGTGGGCTAGGGGGCACGATAGGAGTAAAGGAAATCGCATTGCCAATTCTTTAACCAGGGAAGCCGCTGGACTAAAAATTCTAGGACCCAGTGACACCTACGGCCTGACGACTTCGACAATTGCGGAACTAGCCAAACGTTACACCCATACTCAATCCCTTAAGAGATGGGATGGAATCAAAGGATGCAGTCTTGCCAGAAGCACCCTGGGCGACCCTGGGAAGCTGGCGCCGAAGAAATATTTGGCGATGACCAGGAAAAACCTACGTTTAACAGTAGGATTTCTGACTGGCCACTGTCAACTTAGAAAACACCTCCATACTATGGGGCTAGTGGACACACCTCTATGCAGGATGTGTGAACAGGAAGATGAAACTGTCAGGCATGTCTTATGCGAGTGTCCGGAGTTATCGTCAATAAGTGTGTGTTCGGTGAGTCTTGGCCTACACATGCCGACATAAAGGAGATGTCTCCTAGTGACCTGTCCACCTTCCTGAGAAGGACAGGATGGACGATCACCTAGGAGGACAACTCCTCGGGAGGATGTACAATGGGTCACATGTGGCCTTAGTGCTGTGAGCCTACACTCACCCTCCCTACTCTACAGATACAGATACAGAACACTCAACGACATGTAACCGTAAATTACGTGAAGCGCTAACGTTATCAGCGTTAGAGACGTAAAGAAGTGAATCGCGCATTTAATAAACTTAAAAATACCGCAAACGTAATTACCGCTGACCATTTTCTAACGAGCAATATCTCTCTAATTTCTTAGTTTCATTGTATCACTCAAAAACTTGGAATAACAAAAATAAAAGGAATTCAAATTTTAACAAATTTCTTATAAATCCCAATATAATATATTGTATTCATTGATGAATCATTTGAATAATCTTACGCTACGCCATTGACTAGTGGTCTAGTGCGGAGGCGGACAACTGATTTAATGGCTCTACTAACGGTTCTATGTCGCCGACTGACTATCCTTTCTATCCTAGCGTAGGCCGATACACACAACTTTTCGGTACTTACTAGGAGTAGGACATTCATCGCGAGCGGAAAAGAAGGGAATTTGGTATGGGTATGACTCTTTGCTTTTTTTATTTAACCCAGTTTTCTAGAAAATCGAACTTTTGTGTTCGAGAAACTGCGAAGTGTGGGATTTCGATATATTTATAATATGGGAATTCTTTATGTGATGACCGTGATGTTGCGGACAGTGAGACGAGATGTGATTCTCGATTGATTCAGTATATTTTATTATAAAGGATGAGTCATCAAAAGCAACTTTAGGATACACATAAAGGTCAACCCACACACATCAGTGGCGTGACGTGACGTGACGTGACCGTAGCCATCTGTGTTCGGTGGTAGAGTACGATTCAAAGAAGAATTGGCCATGACGGTCACACTAAACTTAGACAGAATTTAGTGCGTTCTTTCTTCATTCCACTGGAATATCTATTAACTTATCAAACGCCAGCCTCGAAACAATGATGTAGGCTGTGATGCCTCTTGTCCATCCTTCTTTGAATCGAGTCTATCTGTGATGAATTTTCCGCTGTCATCCCCACAATACCGTATCCTCATGTATCAGTACTTCCTAATGATCAGTGGTGTCAACCAGTATTGTTTTGACGTCCGTGAAAAAAACTGTAAGGACGATTTTTTTATGAAAATTTGTTTTCACTCTATTATAGAGAAAAATTATAATTACTATTTTTCTATGCATTCCGTAACTATTCTCTCAGTTCTGTTTCTTCGAATCTTAAATTCATGTGCATAGAGTTGAAAAATATAAAAGGTAGAACGTGTCGCGGGACACACGGTAGGAACTTTAGTTCCTTTTAAGCAAAAATTATGTAATACATTTGACGTTATAGATAAACAATTTTCATGTGCCTCGGTGGCCCAATAGTGAGCAAACCAGACTCTCACGCGGTAGACCCGGGTTCGATTCCCCGTGAAAAAGATTTTTTTTAATTGTTAATTTTATTTTTAAGTAATTATTCTGCTTGATATTAATGACGACAACTAACAGGTAGACGTTTGAAATATTTAGCAGAATATTCATTATTATAGATAATGGTACGGTACCCTTAATGAGGGAGTCGGACTGGCAACATCTACTTATAACAGCATATTTAAAAAGGGAAACCGTAGCATCATACAAATTGGACATTCAAGAACTGTACGTTTACCACAAAAAAATTAGTGGAAACATAAAATTGAATTGTTAAATTTTCAATTTGAAGTTATATTACAGTTTATAGAAATTTTTATTTTCTAGATTTTTTCTTAAGTGGGTCGTAGAAAAAATATGCTGTTCGACTCGTGTGGATTGTCCATATCGCACTTGAACGATTGAGCACTCCGCCTACGGTGTCGTGCTCAAACTTCGTCCTCGTGCGATATGGCCATCATATCCACACTAGTTGCACAAACTACTATTTCTATCAAAATATGCCCTTTTACATTTAAAAGCAACCTGCCAAATGTCAAATCAGTTTATCCATCCATTTTAAAGTTATCGAATTAAAACATTCAAGTTTTCAAAATTTCAACACCCTGTATTTCGAAAAGTAAATGTCATAGACCCCTAAATCCTCATATCATTTTGTCCAATTTTACGAGAGGAATCTACATGCAGACGTTGTAATTATCCCTAACGTTCGAGATGCTTATACCATTTTTTGCGCGATCATATTGAAATAAATTCCGATTGAAATAATTTAAATTTCTTCGAAATGAACAAAAAAGATCAAATAACGCAAAAAAAAAAATGAAAATAATAGTAAAAATTTATCAGAACAAATTCAAGTAGATCACCAGCATGCGAATACCAGCTTTGCGTAGAATTTTAATATAGCATCGGTGGTTCAGTGGTAGAATGCTCGCACTCCACGCGGGCAGACCGGGTTCGAATCCCGGCCGGAGCATATGAATCACTGCTTCGTAAACGAGAGAGAGATTAAGGAGAGAGCACAAGCACGCAAGCAAGGCACATAACGAAGCAACGTAACATAACGTAACGCGTAACGGTCAGATTTTTTGCGTCGCGACCCCTGGTCGCTCAAACATAACCTGACGTAAAGAACTAAAGTTCCAAAGTACTTTGTCGTGAGTTTGCGTGGTTTTACTGATTTTCAGTGTTTTTAATCGGTGTTTTATCATTGACATGGGAGAACTATTATTTTTGGCACGTAATGATGGAGCTACCCTGGTGACTAGACACTGTACCCTAAGGAAGCAGGATGGGCAAAGTACCTATGTGCAGAAAATGTGAACCCTACGATGAAACATCTACTCACATACTCTGTGAGAGCTTACGAGAACTTAGAGACGGAAGCATATTGAAGTCGAAATAGCACAACCATCACAACTACTCAAGATTCCTCCAGATAAACTGGTGGCCTATATAGAAGGTACAAAGCTTCTGAAATGGAAGTAGGTAGAAAACATGGGCAATGGTACAAAGATTCAGTTTAAGTGCCAGGGGTGCTATTCTCGAATTCATGAGAATGATTTGCGTATGCGAATTTATTGGTTTTTCGTATGAGAACTTCAAATTCGTATTCTTGGTCGATAGAATGTGATTTTTTTGGTCGCGTAGGAGAATATTTTCATGCGAATATTTTCTACTGGGTCTGCTCCATGAGAAACGTCAAAATCGAATGCAGAGAGAGAATAAGAACAACCAAGAAACGGTTGATATTCAAATACCTTTTGTAAATTTCATGTCAATAACGCATATATATGGCTGGCTTATAAGTTTCACGTTACTTTCCATGAATTCTACAAGAGTTCCTTTCTGTTCTTGGGATATATTACCCCTACTAATTTTTTTTCAAATGGAACACATAATTAGACCCACAACCAAATAATTAAAAGGCAGAGATATATAGGTTTTAAAATCAAAAATCAGTTTGTCTCTGTTATGACGTTATGTTATAAAGTTTGACATTTGGTAATTCGGCAAGGTAAGGTAAGGTATAAATCCTACGACTAAAGGTATGTGTACCGAGACAGAAAAATCGTCAGTATATGGACGTCAGACAAATGAAAATTGTCGAATTTAACAGAAAACGTAGAAATCACCAACATCAACACTAACCTTTGAAGTGGAACTTGTTTTTAGGATGGATGCGCTGCTTTAACACAGCGTTGTCAGATTAGTCACACGAAAGATATTCGTGTACATAATCAAGTTGTTCTAGTGGTGTTCAAGAATACAGTTTTAAATTCGCATGCGCATATTTTTTGAAGAATACTTTCGTATCAGCTACTTTTCGGGTAAGCTCGAGAATAGCACCCCTGGGCTGTTGAGCCCAACCCAAACGTATAAATGAATGTCCGTGAAAAATAGAAAATATCGGTTACAACGGATACCTGACGAGCACTGTGAATATTAGTGAGTTGAATCCCGGTTAAGTGGTCACAAATAACAAAATACTCTAATCATACAGCTAATAGACCATTTATTACCATTTAAACATGCATAGAATTTAATAGGTACTTATTTCAGAATGATTTTCAAGCCCAATACTGTCCCTTAATAATTTTGTTTTCTTTTTTCCAAGGAACTTTGGGAAAAGTGAATTGAATTTTGTTTAGGAGGGTGTCTCAAATCCGATAATACAACTTAGTTGACCCTAGAAGGGGTGGGGGGATAACCCTTAGTGATGGGACAAAAAGATTCCTACATCCTATCG
>CAJUYG010001643.1:29146-40118 GCA_910591675.1 Galerucella calmariensis | reverse complement strand
TTGCATGCATATTTTGGTATTTTTTAGTGCATATTTTCCAAGCCTTATATATATATAATCATATACCCTAAGGTGTCGGGTTTGCATTTAATTCTCATATATACATTTTTTCTATTCTTTCCTGTTTCTTGCTAATGTTCTTGCCTCTTCCCATGATTTACCTCTCTCTCTCTTAGTATATTACCCACTATTGTATTCCATGTTTGTTTTGGTCTTCCTTTTTTTTCTTTTTATTTGTATTTTTGCCTCATATGTCCTTTTAACTTGTCTATTGTTATTCATTCTCTGAATATGTCCCCACCAGCTGAGTTGTCTTTTTTCTATAAATTTTAGTACGGGTTGGACACCTAATTCCTCTCTTATTTTTGTGTTTCTAATTGTGTCCATTCTTGTTGTTCCAAATGTTCTTCGCAAGTATTTCATTTCTGCTGCCTGAATTTTGCTTTTTTGTTCACTTGTAAGAGTCCAAGATTCGCATCCATAAGTTAAAACTGGTCGATATATTGTATTATACACTTTTACTTTTGTCTCTTTGGTGATTTCTTTTTTGTTTAGAAATTTTTGGTTCATGGCATAGTAAAGCTTAATTGTTTTCTCTATTCTTCCATTTATCTCTTCATGTTGTTTTCCTGTTTCATCAAAAGTTATTCCTAAGTATTTGAATTCTTTTACTTGTTCTATTTGTACATTATCTATTTTAATTTCTGTGTTGATCTTCTGATTTCCAATTACGAGTATTTTGGTTTGATTTTTGTTGATTTTCATGCCTTCTTCTTCCATAACATCTTTCCATATGTCCAAGTTTTCTTGTAATCGGTTTTCACTTCCTGCTATTAGCACCACATCATCTGCAAAAACTCCTTCGGGTATTTCTACTCTTTCTAAATTTTTATACCTAACAAACATTTTCTTCACCTTCTGTATAATTGAAACATGGGAAGTTTAATGATTGTTATCTTTGTTGAAAAGGCAAATCAGAATAATTTTCAATCGACTGTTCGACCTATATATATATATAACATTAACGGAATAACTTCATCTTAGCGATTGTCTGATAGCGAACGCGGGGGATTTAATTCCTAACATCGACACATGGACATGAATAGATATCATGGGACCGATACTATTGACAAGAGTCAACAGATGTACGGAAATTGAACCGGGTCCAGCTAATGGCATGTCCCTCGACATGATGAAAGTGATGCGTTTAAAGGGCGTATCAGCTGACCCCTTGAAAATTACCAATATCTATTTATTGTTCTTGCAATGAATTGTAAGCCAAACACTAGGTTAGGTAGCTGTTGTTCCAGATTTCACCAAACAAATTCAGCATCTTAACAAAGCCGATTAGTTAATTTGGTGAATTTGACTTTCAGGTTAGAGGGCGAGGG
This sequence comes from Galerucella calmariensis, assembly GCA_910591675.1. Lineage (NCBI taxonomy): Eukaryota > Metazoa > Arthropoda > Insecta > Coleoptera > Chrysomelidae > Galerucella > Galerucella calmariensis. Next base: position 38,727 of record CAJUYG010001643.1, on the reverse strand, counting down.
AGAGAACCTGCCACACCTCATATATCTTAGTCTGTGTACCAGCAGATATCTGCTCTCGATAGTCATTCGTACGGAGGACATATTTATCTCTATATGCGCAATTCTGTATGTTGTCCATCTAACCTCTCTTTTCAAAAATATATGGAGAGGAGGTAGGTCCAGAAGGATTTCCATGGATGCTGGATGCACCAGTAATTGCCAGACAAGCCTGTCTCTGTAAACCAGAAAGCTTTGCTTGGGCCGCTCGCTGTAAAGCTTTTGGCCACCAGGCAATAGCCCGAAATGTGATTATTCATCCAACAATCACCACACATATCCAATACATTTGTTTGGGTCCCAAGCCCCCAAGATTTTCCACAGATCCTGCGACATATCCACAAGGATAGTCTGGCCTTATGGATAACATTTCCAAGAGAGCGTTCCAAGTGAGTTTAACATCTAGGATAATCTCCAAATATTTCACTTCCGCTGCAAATGGAATAACCTCACCATTGTAGGAAAGTGGTGGAAGATCCTCCAACCTTCTACTCCCAGTGGAGGGAGACAGTTTTACTAGGATTAACAGACATCTGTTCCTTGTGACACCAACTGTGGACATCATCCAACGTCTTTTGAAGGATATTATATGCTACCCTTCCTGACATAGTCCTTGCCAAGATGGCTAGGTCGTCTGCATACGCTTGCAGTTCTACCCCAAACACTAACATCATGTGAAGAGTTATGAAATCTTACTATCGGCATGTTTTTGCAAATGTACATATTATAAATGAGTAAATAAGTATATTTGCCAAAAGATCTTAGATATTTGTTAGTGTATTTTATTATGTTATTAAGTTAAAACACTTTTGTTACTTTACAACTTTTAATAACTACTTGTACAGTTCAACTTACAACCACCATCTCGCCTTTCTGTCATCTCGTTCTTGGTCCTTGACATTGACTGTTGACATACCAAGATGTCAACCTTGTTGATACCAACTATGCTACAGTTAGCATGCCCCCAAATCAGATTTAGACTTTTCTGGTACTGCCTAGAAAAATTCTTAACCCTGGTAAACTATGATAGAGTAACTCTCAAGTGGGTCCCAGGCCACAAGGGTATTATAGGTTATGAAAGGGTACTCGGCAGACTCCCCATCTAATCAGGAACACAGCAAACTCCCGATAAAAAAAACCTCGGATATTGAACCTCCAGATAAGGTAAGCCTGAAGAAAGTCTCTGGGGCTGTCGAACTAATCAACCAATCAATTAAGACTTTCACTCTATCGTTAGAAATGTACGTTCTGCTGCTCCTGTTATCAGGTTGGGTTGGGTTAGATCAATATAATTCAATACTTCCAGCAAACAATTATTGTTTGCACTAAATACAAAAATGTGACAATTTTATATTTTTTAATAAAACTAAGTTAAAAGGTATTTTTTTTTAAACTCATCACCGTCTTTCATTTTGTGTAGGGATAATAGGGGCGTTCATTTATCGTTTGATCACGACGGCAGTAATAACTGGCGCAGCCCTGCAAGCATCTAAATTTGTAATAGCTTCAGTTCGGCATTCCTTTGATCTTTTTTTGCCAGACACTTGAACTGAATCTTTGTACAATTACCCATGTTATCTACCTACTTCCATTCCAGAAGCTTTGTGTCTTCTATGTCTTTTCTCTCGTCGTCAATAGGCTAGTTCTGCTACTCCACGCAATGGCTCCATAAGTGATTATTGGTCTCACTATGGCAGTGTACATCCAGCTTAGGATTCTTGGGTTACAACCCCAGTTTCTTCCTGCTGGATTTCTGCACACCATTAAAGCCTTTTTTGCTTTGTATATAATCTCCTTTTCGTGTTTGCTCCACAGGAGTTTACTGTCTAGAGTTAAACCTAGATACTTGACTTCTTGTATCCATTCAATCTCGTTCCCATCAAGCTTTATGGTTTTGAGGTTGAGTTTTCTTTTCTTAGTAAAGGCTATCAAGATGGTTTTAGTGGGGTTGATGCTAAGTCCCACTTGCATACACCAGCTATTTGTATAGTTCAGACCCTTTTGTACAATATCACAAAGGCTGTTATGACAATATCGTCGGCATATCATTGGCAGGATACTCCGAGATCCGTCAAACCACACAGGAGTTCGTCAACCGTCAGACTCCACATTAATGGGGACGCTACTCCTCCCTGTGGGCATCCTCTGGTAGTGCAGATGGAGATAATGTCTTTGCTCGTCCTCGTCTCTGCTACTGTTATGGTGAGCAGTTCCTACATCCATTTGGATGTTGTGCTGTCTACACCTCTTCTGTTTAATGCTCTTTTGACAGCCTCATGGAGTATTATCAAAAGCTCCTTCTATGTCCAAAAATGCACTTACCACAGTTTCTTGGTTGTCTAGAGCACCTCGGATATCCTCCGTCAGTTGTACCAGTGCAGTCTCCGTAGATCTGCCTGCCCGGTAAGCATGCTGACATGGGTGGAGAGGTAGTCTCTCTAGGATTTCCGTTCTAATATGGTTATCAATAGCCTTTTCCATCGTTTTGAGTACAAACGATGTTAGACCAATTGGTCTAAAGGATTTGGGGTTTGTTGTGTCCCTTTTTTCAGTTTTTGGAATGAAGGTTACTATTGCCCTTCTCCATACTTCAGGTATATAACCCAGTTCTAAGCTGCTTCGACTAATTCTAACCAGATGCGGTAAAATTTCGTCTTGTCCTTCCTGAAGCAATGCTGGGAAAATTACATCTGCTTCTGGTGCCTTGAAAGGTGAAAAGGTGTTCATGGCCCATTTCAACCTATCGCTACTACAAATGTGTTTGGCCATTGTAATACTTGCTCTCGAATGCCTATTGTGAACTTCGAGAGGATTATTTCCCCTATTTGGGGTACTCCCAGGAAAATGAGTTTCTAGTAAGAGTCGAACTCTCCCCCTCATTTTCGGTATATTCATCATCTGGCTTCCTCAAAGCCATATCTGTGTTGACCCTACTTCACGCCATAATTTTGTAAAGTCTTGCCGCAGCAGGTGTTGTGTTTATATCTTCACAGAATTTTCTGAAGCTATTTCTTTTAGCTTTTCTAATTTCCTTGTAGTAGGTGTTTCTCACCTCGGTGTATTTCTGCCAGTCTCCGGTGACTTTTGCTTTATTAAAAAGGTCTAGCCAGATTATCTGCCATTTCATTCTCTGCAATCCCCTTATGTGCCGGCACTCTTATTAGTGACACTTTGTTGTCTCTTGCCAGCATGTTAAGGAATGACCAAGTACTTTGTGTGCATATTATTAAAATATTTCAGATTATACAGGATTTTTCAAAAAAATGACTCTTTCTTCAATGGATTACCCCATATTTAGTTGAGTTTCCAAATTGTACGTGAAAAATAAAATGTGCCCTCCCCCCATACCTAAATCGTCTTACATACTTACTGTGCGGTTGCGTTTGGATGTGAAGCACATAAACAAATGATGATCATATTAAAAATAAAATCCGAATGTCCATTTTATAAGTTTCAAGCATCGAATAAGTTTGAAAATTTTTATTCGTGAGCATCAACATAAGTCTATCTTACCTCGGAAAAATAAAAACCCAGCGAGACACATAAAATTTTATTTATAAACTTTTCGACAGTTTGCGGCTATAATACTGTATAGCCGGAGCTGAAGTACAATGCTGGAAGGTGTTTTTCAGATAGAAGTTCCGTTTCCATAAAAAAAAGCAAATTGTAATGGATTATTTTCCCGGGGAAATCTTTTATTAGTATTTTTCTCGTCAGGTGAAACGAGTCTACAACTCACTTAATAGTTTTTGAAGATGCTTCACATCAAAAAGTAACTTTTTGTCAAACACAAGTTTGTACCGCTAACGCCTGCCTCAAAATCTTGGAGAAATGTACAAATTCTTAGATGCTCTAATTTTTCTCTAAACTTCTCAGTTGGTGATATACAGGCTGTTAAAAGGTGCAGAAGAAATACACATTTTGTTTCATATTTGCTCGGGGGATGAAGGTACAAATTTAAAATTTTTTGTAGGTTTTTATCTTTTCAAAACACACCAACAGTAATAATTCTGTTGAATTCTAATAAGCCAGTGGCGTGGTACGAAGGGTTCGTAAACTTTTATTTTACCATATTTTTTAAATATCCTGTATTTAGAGTTAAATACTTTTGTCTGCAATTCTTGATAAATATTTGTTGAACTCAATACAACTAATCATTTTCAAGATTTTTAACTTTTTATTTGGTAGCGATTCCATTAAATTTTCAAAATGAATGCTCGTAATAGTATATTACGTAACGTGTGTGATAAGAAGCATTTTACGCACGAATGGAAAAGTATTTCCGTGAGTGCGTAAAATGCTTCACAACACGAGTTACTTACTATACTTTACCTACGACCTACTTGTACTTGTATTTTTTATAAGAAGCATAAGAAATAACAGTTATATAATTAGAGGTGCTTGGTAAACTCCATCTCTATTACTCTATTACCAATAAAAGAAGCACATTAAAGAACTAACGTTCAGTCATTATTAATATATTGTTGATAATTGAAAGTCCATTTTTCAAATATTAACCAATACATATACTTAGCCCTTTGGGCTTTTCATAGTTAAACGTGGCCATATCGAATGTTTTCAAATAGTAAATTTTGAATAAATGGCGACGTCTATTGACAGTTACTAAGATGTTGCTGTTGCGACCGACTAAAGAGATGGAGGTACTAGTGGATCACTGCCTCAACCACAGAGTGGAGCTGATATTGAGCTGCGACTCAAACTCACACCACTTGAGCTGGGGCAGCAAGGATATCAACGCCCGAGGTAAGTCTATTTATGAATATATAATTAGGAAAGATCTAACAATCTTAAACAGAGGCACGGAGCCGACATTTATTAACGCCCATAGCCAAACATTAATAGATATTAGGCTGGCGACAGCCAAAATATCAAACTAAATTCAGGACTGGCAAGTGTCGGATCATATTTCTATGTCAGACCACCGCTGGCTGACCTATACGGTAAGCCAGGATCTCAGGACCACTGTAAAATCCCGTGACCCGAAAAGGACGGATGTAGCTCTCTACAATCGACTCTTAAAAGGTGCTCTGCGGGAAACAGAGGTCCTGACTCCCAGCAATAATGAGGAACTGGAAAGGTACACAGTATCTATCCAAAACAAAATAGATATTGCCTATAAGGAATCCTGTCCGATGAGGATGGTTCAGACAGGTGGCACGACCAATACCTGGTGGTGCCCTGAACTGGAACACCTCAGAAAGACAGCAAGAACGACCTTTAACAGGGCAAAACGAACAAAACTCAATGAAGACTGGGGAATATATAAAGCCAACCTCAAAGAGTTCAAAAAAGTCTGCAGACAAAAGCAAAGAGAAACCTGGAGAGCCTATTGTGAGGCAGTCGAAGACTTCCCACACATTTCTAGGCTACAGAAGGCACTCTCAAACGACCACCATGAGAGTATCGGCATCCTGACAAGGGAAAATGGCGACAAGGCCGCCAACCTTCAAGAGAGCGCTGAAATTCTTATGAAAACTCACTTCCCAGGTTCTGTCTTTCCTAGAACGTCAAACTGGACGGAAGTACCAACAACACCCTCACAATACGACTGGCAATCTGCTAGTGCAGTAATTGATGAGGACAAGATAAGGTGGGCCATATCGGGCTTCTCCCCCTTCAAGTCACCAGGACCTGACGGAATGAGACCAGCCCTACTTCAATGGGGAATGGATATTCTTATGCCGCACATGGTTGGAATTTTCAGAGCCTCTTTAGCTCTGAGGTATATTCCCAGTAAGTGGAGAGAAGTACGAGTGGTATTTATACCCAAACCAGGTAGGATGGACTACACCTTACCAAAAGCATTCCGACCAATTAGTCTCACATCGTTCTTTTAAAAACAATGGAGAGGTTATGAGAGCGGTATATAAAAGATGAATTGCTAGTTCACAACCCACTTCATCCAAATCAGCATGCATATACTCCGGGAAGGTCCACTGATTCGGCCCTTCACCAAGTGATAGGCAGAAAATCGAAAGATCATTGGACAACAAAGAATCCACCCTGGGTCTATTCATAGATATCGAGGGAGCGTTTGATAAAACAACCTTTCCAACAATTACCCAGCAACTCAACTCCAGGAATGTACCTCTGGTAGTAGGAGAATGGATACTCAAGATGCTCTCTAATAGAGCAATAAGTATCAATGTAGTAGACATCACAGTAAGAGGACTGGTCATGAGGGGATGTCCACAAGGAGGAGTCTTATCACCCCTTCTGTGGAACATAGTCCTAGACACCCTGATTAATCACCTCAACAACAATGGATTCTAGACAATTGCATACGCAGTTATCTTGCAGACTGGCAAATTTGTGAACACACTGTGCGATAGAGCGCAGGATGGGCTTAAATTAATTGAAACATGATGTAAGGAACACTCACTGTCGATCAATCCCAGAAAGACTAAGATGGTCCTTTTCACCAGGAAAAGAAGTTTATCGGGTTTGAAACTTCCCGAAATCTTCGAAAGCAAACTAAACTTTTCGGAAGAGGTGAAATACCCTGGTATTACCCTCGACAGGAAACTAACATGGAACTCTCATCTACGCAGCAGAGCAAAAAGAGCATATGTGGCTTATGAGCAGTGTCGGAGGACAGTGGGACGCTAATGGGGTCTGTCACCCCGTGTGGTCACCTGTATCTACACTACAATAATAAGACCCATGTTAACGTATGGAGCAATTACATGGGGACCGAAGGTTCTACAAGCAACGGCCATCCAAAAATTATATCAAATACAGCGAATGGCTTGTTTGAACAACACCAACCGCAGCAATGGAACTAATTACTGGTCTGACCCCTCTGGACCTGCGCGTCAAGGAGGTTGCGTTAATGACCATGGTACGATTGCGCACGGCTGGTGTGAACCCCGAAGTAGGAGTGGGCCAATTGAGGTTGAGCCTATGGCAGGAAGCGCTCACTGCGCTACCTCTGCTGCAGGCAGCCAACGATGCAATTGAACCCAGATTTTTGTTTAACAAACCCTACAAAATTCAAATAAAACAGAACACAGAGCCAGATGCTGCAAATGCAATACGCATATATACAGATGGTTCAAAAATGAAAGAAGGCTCAGGATGTGGAGTTTACTCGAGACAACTACGCCTAAAGATTAAGTGGGGAATGGGAAACAATACCAGCGTGGTTCAAACAGAACTGGCTGGTATCTCAATTGCCACAAAAGAACTAACCAGAAGAGGAATTTCTGGCAAAAACATAATAACCTGCACTGATAGTAGACAAGCCCTATTAGCATTGAACAGACAACGTGTTATATCGAGGCTAGTACTAAACTGCCACCAAGATTCAGCTGACGTCTCGGCAGATAACAATATTATCCTGAGGTGGGTTAAAGGGCACGACAGGAGTAAAGGAAATCGCACTGCTGATTCTTTAGCCAGGGAAGCCGCTGGACTAAAAATTCTAGGACCCAGTGACACCTACGGCCTAACGACTTCGACAATTGCGGAACTAGCCAAACGTTACACCCATTCTCAATCCCTTAAGAAATGGGATGGAATCAAAGCATGCAGTCTTGCCAGGATCACCATGGGCGACCCTGGGAAGCTGGCGCCGAAGAAATATTTGGCGATGACCAGAAAAAACTTACGTTTAACAGGAAACACCTCCATACTATGGGGCTAGTGGACACACCTCTATGCAGGATGTGTGAACAGGAAGATGAAACTGTCAGGCATGTCTTAGGCGAGTGTCCGGAGCTATCTTCAATAAGAGAGTGTGTGTTCGGTGAGTCTTGGCCTACACCTGCCGATATAAAGGAGATGTCTCCCAGTGACCTGTCCACCTTCCTGAGAAGGACAGGATGGACAATGACCTAGGAGGACAACTCCTCGGGAGGATGTACAATGGGTCACATGTGGCCTAAGTGCTGTGAGCCTACACACTCACCCTCACTACTCTACAGATATTGCCGTGCGATTTACTTTACAGCTGTGCGTTTTTTTTACAGTGCGTAAGTAGTGTCATTACATTGACACCGACTGTGTGTTATTGACTGATCACAGGGGGGGTCGTAGGTAAACAAAATTAAATGGTCTGCGCTTATATTAATATGTTTGCCATATTCAACGATTTCAACAAGTATTAATTTAAGGGAAGATAAAGTGTAAAGTGTAAATATTTACGACTACTACAAATTTATTGTTTAAACAAGTGTCTTACTGCAACAAAAAGTTGAAAATGTTGGAAATGGAGTTTTGTATAGAGTTCAACAAATATTACCTTTCATGTTAAACATACAAATATTTCAAAAATATGGTAGAATAAAAGTTTACGAACACTTCGTACCAGTTAATACTGTTAATGTGTTTTGAAGAGACAATATACGACAAATAATTTTAAATTTGTACTTTCATCCCCCGGAAAGATATGAAGTAAAATGTGTATTTCTCCAGCACCTTTCAACAGGATGTATCCCACAATCTAGGAACGTTATAAAAAAGTTTTTGGATATTTTAAATATTTCCCAACGATCTACATTGCCTCTTATTCACGTTACACCCTGTATAAAGTACACTTTTTCCTTCCTCAGACCAGTAAAACTTTCCTCTCCCCTATTTCAAGTATGCAAATTATGAAACTTTTAAATTTCTTATAAAATTGTTTCCGTAAATTTTAGAACATTTGATATATTCTGGTAAAGATTAAATATAACTTAAACGTTACTCTCCCAGGCCGGCGACACAAGCAGCCTTGCACTGCCGTGAAATTCAGTGGATTGCCCATGCTCGCAGCATGAGTTCTAATACACCAAATTGACTTTCAGTCTTCCTTTGCATCAATCGTACAAAAACAAAAAAAGCGCACTTGAATTGTCATCTATACGGGGTTTCAATTAAGTTCATATGATTTTTTAGGCAAAAACAGGTTCTCGTGAAATTTAAGAAATTGCTCGAAAATGAGGATATTCTGGGTAATAATCGAAATTTTTCATACCCAATATCTCGGAAGAGAACTTTTCGTTCCAAAAACCGGCATTTTTTGCAAAAGGTATATTTATTTTGGAAGTTTAGTTCTTTACGTCAGGTTATGTTAGAGCGACCAGGGGTCGCGACGCAAAAGATCTGACCGTTACGCGTTACGTTATGCTACGTTATGTTACGTTGCTTCGTTATGTGCCTTGCTTGCCTGCTTGTGCTCTCTCCTTAGTCTCTCTCTCTCTCGTTTACGAAGCAGCGATTCATATGCTCCGGCCGGGATTCGAACCCGGACCGCCCGCGTGGAATGCGAGCATTCTACCACTGGACCACCGATGCTATATTAAAATTCTATGCAAAGCTGGTATTCGCAGTGCTGGTGATCTAGTTGAATTTGTTCGGATAAATTTTTACTATTATTTCCATAATTTTTTTGCGCGATTAACGGGTCTAGCACATTTACTTTTATAAAGGGTGTTGAAATTTTGAAAACTTGAATGCTTTAATTGGATAACTTTAAAATGGATGGATAAATTGATTTGACATTTGGCAGGTTGTTTTTAAATGTAAAAGGGCATATTTTGAAA
>CAJUYG010001643.1:0-19569 GCA_910591675.1 Galerucella calmariensis | reverse complement strand
TGATTATCTAATCGAGAATTATGTTGATGAAGAATCTCTTTTTCCACTGACAATTTGGGCCAAAAATTCGTCTGATCTCACGCGAACAACAAACGCTTGCGAAGCTTTTCACAGAACTTTTAACGATTCATTTTACAAAGAACATCCAAATATAATAACATTTCTTGAGAAATTAAATGAATTCCAAATCGAAACTTATATCAAGTTGCAAGGTTGTCATTTGAAACATTATGTAAGAGACCCTAAAATTAGAAATCGTCAAAAATTTATTGAAAACCTTATAGAAAAATACAAAAACTTTGAAATAGATAGAACTCATTTTTTAACATGTATTTCATTTAAATGTGTAAAATTTTGAAATTCTCATTTGTGTAAAAATTATTTATATGTTCATGACAGAGTTGAAATTAAAACCTTTAAACTATTTTCATGTTTTGATTTTATTTCTTCTTTGAACCGAAAGCATATACCTGATTGCAGGGACGAAATTACTTGTAGGGAATTTATACCTGTCAGCCATGGGGACCAAATTACCTTTTGAAATTTCGTGACGTCATATTTGGGGACCAAATTACCAACTCCGGTTTGGGGTATGTATAGTGTGGGTTATTCAATGGCCATTTGGCTGGACCATACTTTCATCTTTGGGGACCAAATTACCAACTCCGCCCAGGATATCTACATAGTGCCAATAATACAAGAGCTTTAATATTTTTAAAATCATACCTTCTCTTCTTTTTATTCACAAATGATTCAATCGCATGATAGGTCACTCTAACAAAAATATTAAACATCAAATAAATGTAACTACTGTCATTCTAATTCATTAATATATTTATCAATAATTCAAAATTTTCCAATAACCAAATTAATGCTGTCCATTTTCAATGACTTTGAAGTTAAAACACTGAAATGTTTTAAACAAATTACTCCACGTTGAATTGTTAATTGACAACAACATTTCAAATATTTGCTTTATTGCGATTTTATTTACCGACCCATTATATTGTTTCAATTCTGTAATTCCTCATTCAAATTGATGATTCATTTGATAATAAATATTAGATCACACATGAGTTTACGTTGAACGATTTTAAATTTAAACGATATTATATGGATATACAGTGTGGAAACCACTTATGGAATAAAATTCTTTATGTCTTTATTTTAGAAAATTATAAAAAATGCCGAGACACGTCAACTTTTGAATTGAGTTGTGCGTTATGTAAACATAAATGTAAATGTACAGGGTGATTCACGCAAGTATGCCATAGTCGGTGTTGTTTTTTTTTAATGAAACACCCTGTATATTTGCATATCTTTGAAATCCTCTTAATGAGCCGATTCCAACAAACTGAATAATGTATGGGCAATTATGATTATACAGGGTGAAATTTTTATATTTACAGTTATTAAACACATACATAAAACACCTGATGTATTTGATTTTAATACATCAAAATAAATGCTCAAAATGTTCTCCACCTAGTTGTTGGCAATAGCACAGTCTCCTATAGAACTCCTTAACTTTGTTTAAAGTTTGAGGTGAAATATTCCGTATTTCTGTGGTTATCCTGTCTTTGTGGTCTACAATGCTAGTTGGTTGTGTTGCATATACTTTGTTCTTGAGATAACCCCACAGAAAAAAATCTAACGGCGTAAGGTCTGGCGATCTAGCTGGCCACTCAATAGTACCTCTTCGTCTAATCCATTTATTGGGGAAGATTTCATCTAAATAAGTTCTTACCATTAAAGCATAATGGGGTGTTGCCCCGTCTTGCTGGAACCAAACATTTTCATTCGGTAAGCTAAGATCTATTGCGTTGGGATATAAGTTTGCCAACGCAGGAATAACTTCATTTCTAAGCATATTTGAATATTTTTCAGCTGTCAAATTTCCATCTATAAATATAGGACCACTAATATGGTCGCCTATGATACCGGCCCAAACGTTCACCTTTTGAGGGTACTGAGTATGTGTCTCACGCATCCAATTAGGATTCTCTACTAACCAATATCTACAGTTCTGTCGGTTTACCTCTCCATTCAATGTGAATGTTGATTCGTCAGAAAAAAGAATGGTACCAAGAGCTATCTCATTTCTGTTCAGCTTATTCATCAATCTTTCGCAGAAATCCATTCTACGATCTGGATCGTCTTCTGTTAACTCCTGTACAAAAGTTAATTTGTAGGGATGAAGTTTTTCTCTATGAAGACATCTTAGAACAGTTGTATGACTAACATTATTTTCACGGGCAATTTGACGTGTACTTGAGGTTGGATTCTCTTTGGACACTTAACAAAATATCCACTTTCACATCATCTTCAACGAAGTGTGGTTTTCTTTTCAATGGCATGACATGTCCAAGTTCTCTGAAATGTGCATGAATTTTAGACACAGTACTTTTTGAAATATTAGGCAATTCGGGATATCTGTGATTAAATAAGTTTGCCACTTCAACTTGACTTCTGCAGTTATCCCCGTACCCGATCATCATTAAAATCTCAATTCGGTGAGTCTCAGTTAAATATTTCATTGTTTTGTCGACAAGGAAAGAGTGTTTGACAAATATTTTACTTTTTCAGTATAAACTGTCAACACATCAACAACTGACAGAATAGAAAACAATCCACATTATTTACCGATTTAAAACAATCCACATTATTTACCGATTTTGTCTAATTATTGGCGTTTTTAGGCAATTTTTAGGTATTTATGATAAAATTCTTGGGCGTGGCAGGTTTTGTTTAATATACAAATACGTTTAATAATTAGTTAGTTTAGATTTAGCTAATTTAAAAAAGTAGGTATCAATATTTCAAGTGTAATAAATTATTAATTTTAAAATTTCACCCTGTATAATTCATAATTGACCATATCTATAACATCTGCGAATTTAGCATTCAATCTATCAAATTGAATAATTCATTTACAACGTTATAAATCAGAATAAATGAAAACAAAAAGTACATTGTGGATGTGTAGAGCTCTATACATAGAGATATGCCTGTCTATGGAGACGGCAACTGACGGTATTTTCTTTCCTGTCTTTTAGCTTCGTGACTCCCACTTGAAAAGTTGTGAAGTCCTCAGATAAAGTTATTGGAATAGCTATCCTTTGTTCTAACCCTACAAATCCGATTCCTGCGCTTGGCATTTATGTTGTTGACTTTGAAAATAGTCCATGCAAAATAGATTTTTCATCGCTTTGTATGAAAATGTGTAGTGGTGGTAGAGTCAGGAAGATATCGCTACTGTAGGATTTTTATGACCCATGTAATAAACATTACTGCTGCCACTTGCAGTATTTTTGGTCCACCGTTTTACTGATCCATGGGATATGATTTTTGATTACTCTAACAAACCTTGTGTATATATATCCATTGGTCATTTTTGAGTGCACAGTTTTTTCAAGCGTTCTTCTGCATCTTCCAAGAGCAAAAGTAATTATTTGAGTGATCTTCTGACTTAGGTGTGCTCCATGAATGACTTTGATTAATTTGTTTCTTTGATAGGTCGAACTACAGTTCCCCCGAGCACTATTGCAATCCTGTTTTGTTTTCTGAGTCTCTCTTCCATGCAACAATCATCAAATATATTCCATGCTCAATAGCAATTTCGTCTGCGTGTAGTAGGTTGCTGTTATTGTACAAGTAGGTTTGTTGTTCGTACTAGAAGAAGCTAAATGAAGACTTTAGGTTACAAATGATAGGGTATTATTACAAAAATTTTGTGATCCGTTCTGACGTCCCAGAAAACTATGTAGTAACTTGTAAATAAATCGAATGTATATTTTCGAAAATTAAAAATAACATTTAATCTTGGCTTATGGCCAATTATTATATTATTCATCTTGATACCACCAGCTAATTGAATTAGTAATTTTTATTTTCATAAATTCGATGGGAAAATATATTTTTTTCAAATTCCATTTTTTACGTCTTTCATCCTACAGTCGACGCCCGCGATGTTTATATTTTATTTTTAAAAGAAAAAACGATATTGTATTTTTCGTTTTTCGAATGCACAATTATAACTTACTTGCTCTGTGACATTTTAGGATGATTCATTCATTTAAAGGTTAAGGTGTTTATACATATATCTTACATCGATGTCTACCTTGGGCTAGGTTAGGTTTGTCTATTGATCCTGCCACCGCGACTAGAAAGTATTTACTGTGGCTCTTAGACAAGTAGTACCAAAAATATGAAAATTTAGGTGATAGTTTGATACCACTCTCGATGTAAGAGTTACGTGCTTTCAAAGTCTCTTTGCCATTCGATGGTCTTTCTTGTTATTCATATGTTTGTTGAGTCTGCGATGCATTAAAAATCCAAAAATTCATTAAAAATACTGAATAGGTGAGTTTGGATGATTTTTGTTTACATGTCGGCTAAACTCAGACGGACCACAGTAACGCGACTATTTTGTGTTTCTGTTGTCGTCATCTGTCGCTGTGGCCCGTTTGAGTTTAGCCTTAGGCTAAACTAAGAAATGTGGTTGTGACTAAACCCAGACAGACTACAGTTTAGCCTTAGCCTTACATGAAAATCAAGCAAATTATACTCAGGACTTGGTGCCCATTCAAAACCACCTGAACTGCCAATGCATCGTTGAGGTATCATGTCCCCCATCTAGTAGTATACTGCCACTCCAAATACTCAATTCAAACCCATGCTGAGAATTTATTTCTCTAAGAGTATGCGAATTTTGATCTATCAAAAGACGTCTGACTTACTACCTCTGCAGCTGACAGATGATGTGAGCTTTCTACTGGATTTTCATCTACTCGAACCAAAATTTCATCTTGATTAAGCGTGATTTGTTGCACACGAGATTGAAATTGTAATTACTTATTTGAATTATTTTGTGTGATAGTCATGAATTCTATAACGAGTGAATATCGTTTAAGCGAGACAAAACCAGAAAATAAGATAATATACGATTTGTTTGCTTCAAAATATATATCTATATCTATTTATAAAATTATTTCAAATAATCAATTCAGTTATTCTTAGGGCCATTCGCACCGATTATCCTAAAAAGTCATACTTAACTAAGTGACAAATTACACTATCAATAGTGACTACAAATTCTAGTTGACAATGTCAAACTTTAATAAAAAGTAGAGTTTTTTGTTGTTTGGATTTTTTAAGTAGAATAAATAGCACAGTTAAAAAGATCAAAGAGTTTGAACTGTTGTACAACCCATTTTAGTACAGGCAAATAAGGTGAAAGTAAATAATAAGTAAAATTTGTGCTCTTAAAAGAAAAATTGTTTATCTCATAAGCTAACCACTTTAACCTACAAGTATTATACATTTTTAAAATCAGCTCAAAGAGGAGTATCCAAATTTTACATAAAAAATATGAAAAGTAATTTAAAAAAATAAAGGGTATGCTGCTAGGGGTGAGGGGGTGGCTTTTCCAGTAAGTTTAAATAATCCATAATGCTTGCCCCTTCCAACATAAATTGACGTGTTTTTGGATTTTTTCTAAATACCAGTATTACAAAAGTTATTAAAGATGGATACTTTTATCTGAAAAGCACTGTATAACTGTCTGGGTATGCCGTCTTCAATTATATCAATTACTTCTAAATCGTCATCATCTTCTAACATTTCCATTCCGATAAGACAAATTACAAATACAAAGATCTACCATCTACCAAAGCACAATTTACTCAGTTCTAAACTGTCATAAATCAACTTCAAAATTAGTATTTCGAGGTTAAGTGGAACTTTAAGCCGTGGATATTCCGAGCTTAGTTAAGGTATCCTTAACGTCGCGTTAAGGGTGACTCTCATCATTCCTATTACCTTACAGTCTAAGGCCCGGTGCAGATGGACGACATAGGTCTGCTGGACGTTCGCGTCTAGCGCTGCGGGTCAGCTACTCGGTGCAATGCAAATGAGACTGACTACCTGACGATATTGTGACACAAAACGGATTATTTTTATGATAAACGACATGGCTGTAATGCCAGCCATACACGCTACGGCTGTGCAGAACAACAGGACGTCCAACGTGTCTTCGGTGTACCAAAGCGGTCTTCATTTTTTTCGCGACGAGCTGACGCTGACGCGACGAGCGTAGGCATCCGGAGTACATCGTACATTACCACTCCAAAGAATTGATTTTTTATCTTGTACTGGTCGCCTGTACAGATTAAAAAAACTCTACAGCTCTATTCCACACTCCCTCCGTCCTACCTGTGCTGATAGATCTCTCCGGTAGACCGTAGCGTGTATGACAGACATTACACATCACTGTCCAAGCACTAACGATAAGCTTACACTGGACGCTTTGCGACTTCGTTACCGCAGCGTTTCGGAGAATCTGTGTCCACTTCATTGACGCGTCAATAAGATTGCAATTTGTGTCCAGTGCAGTCATGTATGAACTATATATTTCGTGAGGATGTAACGTCCACTTGGCATCACCGGACACAGACTGCCATGATTGCAGCTTCGAAATTCTCCCCCTTTTACCAAATAGAGAAGCCGTAACAGCTGCAAAAACGTTTATTTTAAAATATTATATATCCAAAAGCTTTAATTACAATTAATTTAATTATAAAGGTAACGTTTAAAGCGAGTCCCAGTTCCCTGATAATTATCTCACTCGATTTGTTCAATTTGATAGACAAGTTAAAATAGATTTAATTTGCAGTAATGTTCATGAAAATGATGGAATATCATGAATTTTTATGAAATTAATTGTTTTTTGGCTGTGTACCACGACATTCATATATGCTCGGAAAAAATATAAAATATTAGTTAAAAATAGACAGAGTTTAATCAAGAAAAGATTTGAAAAAAATACGATCATTCATAATTGTAAAGAATACTGGAATATTCATATTATAGAAAACCGTAGGAAGAAGTTAGTGTTTTTATATCCACGTTATAAAAAACAGACTAGAAATTTAAACAATGTAAATAATATGTTTAGATTTAGTGAATGAATCAATTGATTTATCATTCACTATAAAAATAAAACTATTTTACCTGGCCAGTATAGATAAATACTTTAGGATAAATAAGAAAAAAATTCTATTTTAACCAAACGCTTATTTATAACTTTTAACTTATCTAGTCTATATTTATAGTTTATTTATTCAAATTAATATATTTTGGAATGCATCATCTCGAAAACTGATACGAATACTCCGTTTACACAGGGTATCAGTAAAAGATGGAATAAAGTCAAGATTTCCCAAACCAAAAACTTTTCTAAAGAAACGTCCAGCACACTTGTGGTGTTTTGTTTTCAAGCTACTAAATTTTGTTAAGAATACCTACAGAATTCAATCACAATAATACTGGTCCCTACAGTTTGCATTACAATAATTGAACTAAAAAGCCCAGAGCTGACGAGGATCACTTATGATAAATATCACCATGGAGACTATGCCTAACCGCAAGAGATGGGAGCTGGTCGCAAGAATTCGTTGGAATAGATCATACAATAATAGCCTTCTTGGTGTGCGTCATCGTTTATTACCTATACCTATCCGTATTTTATTTGCTATTTTGACATATAGCTAACTTTAAATTTGATGAATAAAATCATCAGGATCCTATTCAGCCAAATTTGAAAAGGCTATGAAATTAATAATAACCAGCTTCTTTTTCTAACTGAAAATACAGAACTTTCAATGCTGATGTTTTTCAGTGTATCCAGGCAAATTTCTGTATTATTCAAATAATTATGGGGAGTTCTACAAAAATAGGAATTATTGCGGCTCCATCATTTCTGTACGTTTCTACATAAAAAAATCGATTTTTTTTGAATGAGAATGTGAATAAACAATTAAGTGTTCAATAATGCAGGTTATTCTCGAAGATTTGGATCTAATTAGTTAGTATTTAACGGTTTTTTATAAAAATAAGTTGAAAATTCTCAGGCCCCTGTTCTCAGTCTCCTGTAAATATTGATGACAGGGAACTAAGAACCAACCAGGGGGCTGATGAATGTTGAGTCTTCAACTTGTTGTAGCTGGTTCTTGTTGTGGAAAGAAAACCGTTACACTTCCTTTTTTTTAACTTTAATTAACAAATGAAAATATGTTAATAGTGTACAATACGGACATGTTTAGAACGATTAAGTTTTATATGGACTGTATGTTGTTTTTTTCAAGTTTGTGTACGGATCCGTAGTTGTGATCTGATCATGGCCGCCATTTCTATTTGAGTTTGGTTGTTGTACATTGGCATTGCCGTCATCCTCGTTTCCCTGCATAATTTTTTTACGTGTTGAAGTTAAAACGAATGTATTTTATCTAATCAAGTATATGTATTCAATAAACTGTATTGTGTCAAATTTGCATGTAGGTACAAAATAGAACAATGTAGGATATTATTTTAAAAGGAGAGTGACTTACGTAGGTTGTAGTTGTTGTTTTCTTCCCGAAACCACTTTTCTTTCCAAATCCGGCTCGAAGGACCATATGTTGAGTCTTCAACTTGTTGTAGCTGGTTCTTGTTGTTGAAAGAAAACCGTTACACTTCCTTTTTTTTTAACTTTAATTAACAAATGAAAATAGGTAAATAGTGTACAATACAGACATGTTTAGAACGATTAAGTTTTATATGGACTGTATGTTGTTATGTTGTTAAGTTACAAAATGTATATACTATGTTATCAAGTTATTGTTTCTCATTACAAAGAAAAACGTGTTGTCTGTTATAAAACAAAAGAAAGAATGTCTTTTCTACAGCGCATGACATTAACTAGCGGCGCGCGCTGATGTTACGAATCCCCAACGACAGGATCCGATGTGTGACGGTCACAGGCGTAACAAAATAAAATAAATAAAAATGGACACAGCAATGAATGTGGATCAATCGGCTACACTTATGTATCTTAAGGTCGTTTTGTACTCCCATTTAGCACTATGCCTCAACTTTCATTTATTTATTTTAGACCAAAGTGAAGCCGAAGAACGAATTGAGCAGGGAGGAGATACTACAAAAGAAAAGAGATGCTGAGAGAGCCCGTTATCAAAAAATAAAAAATGATTTTATTAAATTAGCTGAAAAAAAAGAAAATGAGCGACTTAAATATTTAAAAGAGAAAGAAGAAGGAACCAAAAAACAAAGAAAAGCGCGTAAGAACTGGAGAACCTATTCAGCTACACATTATACGAATAACATTCTAACACAAAAAGCAGTAAATGATTTCATAAGGGAAAATTTGCCATTAGTTTCAGGCGGTGTAATTATGCTCTTAGGAGAAGCCGTTAAACGAAACAAGCTGTGGAAACATCAAAATAGGATTATTACCCAAAAGAAGGTTTGGCAATCTTCAAAAACTAGAGAGCAAATAAAAAAATCTAAAAATCATATGAGGATGTAGTAGAAACTTTTCTAGAAGACGGCAATTACAGTAGATTATGAGCGGACAAAAAAGAATTTGTTACTAAGAATAAACTAGAAAAACAAAAATGTTATCGTCTGGATGTTACTCACATTATTTTATGTTTCGTGAAGAGAGAACTATTATTTTTTCAGTCTATTTGTTACCTATCATTTATTTAAAATAATAAGGCAAGATAAATTGCAACGGCGACTCAATGTGAATGACTCAGGTGTGAATTCGGAGACCAAACTAATATCAATTCAGGGAGTAGTCTTACCGGTTCGCGGGTAATCCTACTTTTTTTTAAGTTATTGAAGTTATATTGAAGTTAATGAGATAATAAATGAAATTAAGAAACCAAATGAATTTAGTTAATAAATCAAGTTAAGAAATGTAATTAAAGTTAATCAAGAAAGGTAAGTGGGCGCCACCCTGAATAATATTAGTCGACTTGTTTTTCACCTCACAACTTTCTATCAATAAAACTGGAAATGATGGAAGGGAAGGAATATGAACAACGTTGTTAAATTTACAAGTTGTATAATGACTTTTAAACTAATATCACAGTAGAAAAAATAAAAAAAATATTGTTGTTGTTTGTTGAAGCACGTTGTTTTACATAGATTTACTTTCCTCAATTTCCTCGGACAGGTCCTAGGTGGCAGGTACGAAGTGGCAGGTACGAAGTCTCAGGTACTCAGTTTCACTGTCTCAGGTACTCAGTTTCACTGTCTCAGGTACTAAGTTTCACTGTCTCAGGTACTAAGTAAGTGCTAAGAAAGATACATTGTATCAGAAATAGTTACATTCTTTTTATGTAAAATTCAGGATATCGGCAGTAATTCGTTTTTACAAGTGTTTAAGAAATTCAGAAATTCATTTAAGAACGTGGTTCATAAAAAAAATATATCCTGTATTTTACTATAAAAAAAAAACAAAAGAAGCAATAAAGAAATGTGATATGGTATTATTAAGTCGCGTCCACATTATGTCGAATAGTCGAATAGTCGTTCGACAAGGTCGATCGACAATGTCGATCGAATGGTCGCCCGTCATTGTCGATCCATAATGTGGACGCAGTTTTACAATAGTCGATCGATTGTCGATCGACATGGTCGACATAATGTGGACGCAACTTTAAGGAAATCTTATTTATTTCCATTCATCAAAGAAATAAAAAAAACAATATCTAAGTAATATAAAAACTAAATTTTATTTTACTACTTATTTCAATCACAGAAGGCGATAAAGAAAATGTAATGAAAAATGTAATCCGGAAATATAATATTCTTGTTGGTAATTAGATTGAATTAATCAACTAAATATACATATTTTAAAGACTTCAACTATATACATGTGAACCTTTTATCAACTGTATAAGAAAAACTAGAAAAAGAAAATGAAAAAGATGTTAAAAAAATATCATTGTATGTGTGTATGTGGCGCTCATCACTAGGAGAGAAAAATATAAAAGCAAAAATCACAAAAGGAAAAGCATATACGTAAATGCAACTTACCATTCACATTGAATGCACTGTAGGAAAAATAAAGTTTAAGGTAAATCTCTCAAAATAATTAAAAACCGACCTTATCGGTTCATGGTTCAGAGAGAAAGAAAGCTTATTCCAACTACTCGCTATTAAATTATTGAACTATGCGATGAGCAATCAACATACGTTGTATATTCCTTTCCTGTTCACATGCTCCGCTTCGAGAAAGTATTTACATATTAATAGTGTGTTCTTAATTTCTATCTATAGAAGAGAAGCATTGAAATATTTGACCAATATCAGTGTATACTGATCCTCACCAACGGAGATTATCCGTCGCACATTAAATGTAAAAATTTTGCCTTCCAGCGGTGATCGGTGCTACAGGTTCTCGACGAGAATCACATGTTGGTAAGAAAAAAGGACTGGCTACTCGCCGTCCGGTAGATATTTAAATATTTCAATGATAGTGGCCAAATATAACGTTACATATTTCAAATAAAATGTTAACACAATTCTTGATTCGAATATTTTCTAATTTAAAGATATTTAATAAAAAATAGTTCATACAAATTTGTCTATTTTCTATAAAGCTTCAGTTCCCTGAAATCGTTCCCAGTCCCCTGTCCAGATGTTTATGAAAAATTTCCATAAAATCAGAAATAAATAATTTTTTGACTGGCCACTTCTGTACCGTTACTAAAGCATCCTAAGTCATATCATAGGCTAGTTATAACTTATAAAATTACTTAAGTAGTATATGGACAGAAGCACCGTCAAATAATTCCTATTTTTGTAGAACTACCCGTATAACAATAAGATTAATACTCACATTTCATAAATAATTATTGACCGTAAACAACAAAGTATACAGACCTGACTAGAACTGTCAGACGTAAGACACATTGCCGCTACGGAAGGTACGTCTGCATCCTATTTTGAATGGTGTAATTTCTCCCGATTGATCAAATTAAATGAAATTTTTTACGTCATAGATTAGGGTTAATACATTTAAACGGTCCATTATTGTGATATTTTTATTAAGATTAATCACAAACCTGCCTTTTTTCCATTTTTTCCACGTAATGTGTTAGAAGGACATTAACAAACGATGACGCACACCAAAAAGGTTATTGTTATTATATGAACTCTATATTAAATGCACGAAAGAGTGTCATTCAATAGTCTCGTCACTTCCCGTTGACTTCATGCCATTCACAGAAATGGTACATTCATCATTTGAATAAAATTTTGAAATTTAAGGTTCAGGTGTAGAATATTCAAACCCCGTATAAGGATAGAGCTATTTTCCGTTTTTTCCAGTTCTTATCTACAAAATCCATCTTGATAGTATTGCGAAACATTTACCTTTAACACTCCGTGTTTTTTTTATAATCTAACCCGAGTGCTTGCCAGGAAATTGTCACCAAATGATTTATTTTAACGGTGTTAGTACGCTAAGCATTCAATGATTTCGTTCGATAACTCATTGTTTGATAAAATATTTCCTTTGAACGCCCAATAATATTTTTCATTCAAGCACCAACACTTCAAATTACTTTTAAACTCAACCTTTTTGAAATTTAGTAGTCATTCGAGTTATTTTCCATTATAGAATGTTAATTTATGAGGGAAAAAATTTTCTTAGGTAAAGAATCTCGAATATGGACAATTTGTCTTATTTTGCTTCGTTTGCCGTTCCTAATTGTGCGATGCAAAATGGAAATAGCTATTTGTATTACTAGGGAGGAAAGTGCCACTTTTCCTCCCGCAGGATGTAGTTTACTGCCCGACGCGAAGCGGAGGGCAGTAAACATCCAAGGGAGGAAATGGCACGTTACTCCCATGTGATACATATGATTTTTCCTCCAACCCACCTTTTTTTGAAAATTTATTTACGACACAAATAGGTAACGAATATAATTAAGAACACAAGAATTATTTATTAAACAAATTTATCGATATATGTTATACAATTAAGTACATAGTATTGTTTAACTATATTTTAGAATTATTTATGTTAATATTGAATGTGCAGTTTTGAGCAGCACTTATATGAACACCATTGGAAGAAGGTAGGGTTTGAACAGGAGCTTTAGTATTTGAAATATTTTCGCTTAGCACATTGTAATGGTAGTAACTTCTAGAAGTGCTTGGCTGATTTTGATCAAATTCAGGTTATACATTATTTCCCATAATTTGATCAGAAATTTTTCTCCTTTTTGTGTAAGATTGTTCTACATAACCTTCTGCGATATTGGTTGATTTCCAACCGCCATGCTGTTTTAGAGCTAAAATATCCCCACCAGCGTTTACTAACAGAGTTGCTGAAGTTCTTCTGAAACTGTGCCCTGTGTAATGTTTGGCATTTGGAAGATTGAGATATTCTGCAATTTTTTGTGGTATTTTGGATATACTATTTTTGCCAACCACTTGATTTATACATTTGCCTGCTTTAAAGCATACCAACAATCGTTTATGCTCAGTTTTAGGACGTAGACAGACAGACCTGTTGTAGTATTGATATCGAAAGTTCGTTGTTTATAATACGTTTTTGAAGTGTGGATATTTATGACTAAAATATTGTCTTTCTCTTCAATATCATCCAAAGTCATTTTAATAAGCTCATCACATCGACATGCTCCAGAAATTCCAATAACAAGAACTACCTATGAATATTTTATATCAAAAATTAAATTATTTGCATGGGATTTCATTTCTTACGTTCATTTATAAAAAAACATCATCGGGGGCTTCCATTAAGAATGTATTTATTTCTTCTCTTGTAAAAGTTATAGCTTTATTTGGTTTGTATCCGGCATTTTGACGTTTTAGAAATGCAATCAACTTTGGATATTTAATATCGACATTGTCCTTCATTTGTATCATTGTGCGTAGCATTGAATATTTAGACCAAAGTGTTGAAGCTTTTAATGATTTTCCTTGTAGTGAAAAATATGCCAGTAAAACATTCTCTGAATATTTATGTATCTTGTTGTCTTCAGCCCATTGCTTATATTGTGCATATTGTTTTTCATACCAGTCTTTAGATTTTTGTGGTAGTAAGGTTAATGAGTAATGACGCTATGTTAGCTTGTTCCTTAATATTAGTGGTGTATTTGGAAATTCAAAATCACTTGAATCGCTCTCCATTTTTCAAAAATTCAACTAAGTTTAATGAATGTAGCGACTTTGCACCTCAAAAGTCAATCACCGTGTTTACTGTCAGTGAGCCACAGCATGCTATGCTTTTCTTATTCTGAACTCAAAAAACGTATATCTAAGATTCCTGAAGTTGAAATTTGTATTGAAGAACTACGTTGAAGTAACATAAATGTTTGATTTTTACCAAAAAACAGGATGTTCTAGAAATTATGGGAACAATATGAATATAATGAATTCACAAGTTTCATCGTTTACAACTTATTGAAATGAGGGGGAGGAAAAGTATGAGTTTCCTCCCTGATTTGAGGGAGGAAAGTGGGTACTTTCTATAGGGGTAGGAGAAAAACAATATTTCCCTTTGAACCGCGGAATAATATTTTTTTCTAAAATCCGGCATAATATAAGTTTCTAATGCCGACTGTCTGGAATATGGTAAATAAATATATAACTTGTTTTGTAAATTGATTGCAACATACTATGCTCTTTCTTTCTCTCATTCTAGAAATTTATTCATTATTATACCCTAAATCATGTACCTTATTCGATATTCGACAGAAAATCAGAATTTCGAGAGAAATATTCGCTAATAATAAGAAGGGGCATTACATAAACGTGCCGTAGAAACAACGTAAATCTCAGGGTAAACTCGAAATTCTACACCACTAACGGAATTAATACGGAATTTATGTACACGTGCCACAATTATCAAATTAGTATCTGCGTAGGGGTTAAGTTGTGCCTACGTATGACCAAGAAGTGGTGAATAAAGCCAGAGAAGCAAACAATACGTTAATTCCGGAAATTCTCTCTTGAACGTTCACTAGATATTTAAATAAGCTTGCAGGTCATGATTCGCTAATGCATTTGGAAGCAATCGCTTCAAGGCTAAGGTGTAGCTCAGAGAACTTCGATTTAATTAACCTACAAACCCTTCTTTACGAATGATATTTGATGGTGTTTTTGTCTTTGCATATTAAAAACCATTGCATTTGAGCCAAAGTGATTGAGAGTCAATCAGTTATCAAATATTAAAATGTTCATCAATTGGTAGAGTCAGAAAATAGCTACACATCTATTAAACAATACTAGAGACTTTTAGCTTGTCTTGAATTTCTCACGTATCCGTATACGTAACAAACTGCGCATGTTTAGACCCGTTGCGTCTCAGCCGATACGATGCGTTGAACGTATTGTTACGTACCCTACTCCGTATACTAAAACGTATCCGTATCCCGACCAAAGTTAGTATTTTGTGCTATTTGTGCTATATTACATCATCTTCCTCGTCTAGCAGCAATGGATTATTTAATAGCATTCTACCTATTACAGAAATATAAAAAGGTAAAATAAAAAAACTTTGAGATTATACAATTAGAAACAGAACGAAGTGATACGTTTTCTGGTAAAAAGGCTTTCTTGACAATTTCTTTACGTCAACTTAACTCCAATACCGATACGGATACGTGTAAAAACTTATGACCAGCTAAAAGTGTCTATTGATTAGATACGTTCATCAACAAACACACGCCAAAGTGATTCCTAGGCATTGTAGAAATTGATGTCAAAGGTATAGTGGACGTGATATTTTTAATACAGCTATCTAATCGTATATCCCCTTTAAGTTATATTGCGGACTATGAAGATATCGTATTGAATTACAGTCGACTGAAGAGCCGACAACTTTAAGTTCACACAATATCTATCACGGAAACTATACAAAGTATTTGAGAATCAAAGAACAAAGACCGATCACCTAGAAGCAACAGCTACTTCTCTTGCTATATGCCACGAAGCACATTGAATTACAATTCAAAGTTAAACGAGGCTGGTTTATCTGCAAGATAGGACCCACCATTTTGGTTTGCAATTCGAAAGGCGTATTTGAGTTTATTCGCAAGAAACTGTGCATTAAGTGGAGATTTGGAAGAGATGATGATGAAGATGATAACGAAGAGAATAATTATTAGTTATTATTATAAAACATACACGAATAAGATCAGTTCGTGATGACCGAGTAAATATATAATATGCAAGCCATTACTGAAATAATTTAAATATTGAGCTGCCTTGAGAGGCACCTATAATACCGAATGTTTCCAAAGTAATCTGAAATATGATTCATCATTCACTTTCTAGACGAATCGACCAATACAATATTTTTTGTGCATTGCACGCGAAGTCAGTATTTCGCGTTCCCCACAGAATCCGCGAAATTAAATTTCGCGTCCGTTACCCATAGCAACAGCTGCGAAACCAAACGTCACTTTCAAATTATATCACTTCCAAATTTGACATTTCTAAAATACCACAAAGTCAAGGATAATTTATTATTGGAACTTTAGTTCTATACGTCAGGTTATGTTTGAGCGACCGGGGGTCGCGACGCAAAAAATCTGACCGTTATGTCACGTTACGTTATGCTACGCTGCTTCGTTATGTGCCTTGCTTGCGTGCGTGTGCTCTCTCCTGAGTCTCTCTCTCTCGTTTACGAATCAGCGATTCATATGCTTCGGCCGGGAATCGAAACTGGGCCGCCCACGTGGAAGGCGAGCATTCTACCACTGAACCACCGATGCTACATTAAAATTCTATGCAAAGCTGGTATTCGCAGTGCTGGTGATCTACTTGAATGTGTTCGGATAAATTTTTACTATTATTTCCATAATTCTTTTTGGGCGATTGATCTTTTTTGTTTATGTAGATTATCGGTTGTCAGAACGGTAGGTTGTGTTTACTGGTTTCCAAGTTTAACACGTCGGTAAGTGATTTACTTACCGTTCAGACATCGAAAAGTAATTAATAGCATAAAAACAATTTCACCAAAATGCAAAATATATTTTAAACTGATCGAGAAGTATAAATGCCACTTTTGACATTTGGTTCATTTCGAAGAAATTTAAATTATTTTATTCGGAATTTGTTTCAATACGATCGCGCAATCTCAAACGTTAAGGGTAATTACAACGTTTGCATGTAGATTCCTCTCGTAAAATTGGACCAAATGATAGGAGGATTATGGGGTCTAGCACATTTACTTTTCGAAATACAGGGTGTTGAAATTTTGAAAACTAGAATGTTTTAATTCGATAACTTTAAAATGGATGGATAAATTGATTTGACATTTGGCAGGTTGTTTTTAAATGTAAAAGGGCATATTTTGATAGAAATAGTAGTTTGTACAGCTAGTGTGGATATGATGGCCATATCGCACGAGGACGAAGTTTGCTCAATCGTTTAAGTGCTATATGGACAATCCACACGAGTTGAACAGCATATTTTTTCTACGACCCACTTAAGAAAAAATCTAGAAAATAAAAATTTTTATAAACTGTAATATAACTTCAAATTGAAAATTTTACAATTCAATTTTATATTTCCACTAATTTTTTTGTGGTAAAAGGTTCTTGAATGTCCAATTTGTATAAAGCTACGGTTTCCCTTTTTAAATATACGATGCTGTTATAAGTAGATGTTGCCAGTCGGACTCCCTCATGAAGGGTACCGTACCATTATTTATAATAATGAATATTCTGCTAAATATTTCAAACGTCTACCTGTTGTCGTTATTAATCAAGCAGAATAATTATTTAAAAATAAAATTAACAATAAAAAAAGCTCCTTCACGGGGAATCGAAACCGGGTCTACCGCGTGAGAGTCTGGTTTGCTTACTACTCGACCACCGAGGAATATGCAAATTGTTCATCTATAACGTCAGATATAGACATAATTTTTGCTTAAAAGGAACTAAAGTTCCTACCATGTGTCCCGCGACACGTTCTACCTTTTTATTATTATTTTTATTGACTTCACAACGCTATAAGTATCAGACATTTTGCGCTTTGTCAAGAACTGTCAAAATATTTTGTAAATATTAATTTATATAATTTTCATAGCAAACAGTGACATTGTTAAATAAATTGAACAGTTGATTTTAAAGCAATAATATATTAATTTACCTACCCCCTGTAATCAGTCGATAACACACAGTCGATATCAATGGCAATGATATTACGCACTGTAAAAAAAACGCACAGCTGTAAAGTAAATCGCACGGCTTCCCTAGCAACATGTTAGCAACTGCCAATAGACGTCGCCATTTTATTCAAAATTTACTATTTGAAAACATTCGATATGGCCACATTTAACTATGAAAAGCTCAAAGGGCTAAGTATATGTATTGATTATAATTGAAAAATGGACTTTCGATTATCAACATTACATTAATAATGATTAAACGTTAGTTCTTTAATGTGCTTCTTTTATTGGTAATAGAGTAATAGAGATGGAGTTTACCAAGCACCTCTAATTATGTAACTGTTAATTCTTATGCTTCTTATAAAAAATACAAGTACACGTATATACTGTTCTTTTAAATATGAAAATTTTATACTTTCCTTATTCGATCATTGTGACACGGTATATGGTTCATGTTTAGATGCTGTTGACAAAACTCGGATTCAAAAAGTCCAAAATTCGCGTATCCGTCTTATTTACGGCATTAGACGTGGGTATAGGGTATCCCATAAACTCAAAGATCTGAAATGGCTTAATATGCATAATCGCCGTAAATTGCATTTTGCTTCATTTATATTCAATATTATAAAGTTCAAAACCCCACCATACTTACATAAAAAAATTAAATATCGTACTGATGTCCATAATATAAATGTGAGACGAAAGCAAATGCTTACCATACCTCTTCACCGTAAAGAAATATTCAAACGAGCATTTTTATACAATGTGGCAAAAGTTGCAAATAATTTATATAATTATAATAATTATTTATTTATTATTATTATTATTATAAGTAGGTCGTAGGTAAAGTATAGTACGTAACTCGTGTTGTGAAGCATTTCACGCACTCATTTTCCATTCGTGCGTAAAATGCTTCTTACCATACACGTTACGTAATATGCTATTACAATTATCTAGTGTAACGATTGCACGAAAAATAGTGTGTATGCCATGGCAGCGAAATTTTTTGAAGACCTCAAGATAACTGTTCTTTCGGTACGTTAAAAAGATATTTCGCGATCTAGGCATACAAATAACTATTAGATTACTTTGGTTACACCTTGTATAATGTAATAACTACCTTAGTAGTCCATTATACCTGTATGATGCTGAAAAATTTTTTTACACCATTTTCCAATTCAATTGTTTTTAGGTGGCAGATCCAATACCGATGAAATTAAAATGGGACCTTTGCTCGCCATCTGATGCGCAACCTATAGTATAAATATTGTTCTCAGCCCTAGAGCATAATTTATGAAAATTTTACACTTAAACACCAAAAAAATTCCAATAGCTCCGAAAAAGCGAGCAATCCTTTTTGTTTTCGCAGCTCGCTTAGTTTCCATGCCAGTAGCATTAACCGAAGGTCACTTTTTCATGTAGGTACCTAGAAAAATATCTTAAATGCTTATGGCGTGCCGTTTTGGTATTTAATAACATCGTAAAAAAAGCAAAATGAGAATATATTTTGTTCCAAAAATTTTAGCTCCGTAATTATTAGAAAAATGAGAATTGCTGGGTGGTTGTATATTTTT
>CAJUYG010001642.1:76111-87699 GCA_910591675.1 Galerucella calmariensis | reverse complement strand
AAAATAGCACAATATTGTCATTTAAACAATGTCGTGCAAGGTTTTGCCTTTGCGGGTTAGTACTATTTTATTGCACGTATCTTTTGCAACCTTTATAGAAAGTTTCCAGCTGATACCAGCGATTATCGCAAAAAGACGATTTTTGGTGTATAACGCCTGGATTAATTAAGGAGCTCTTCTTGAAGAAACAATTAATTTACTTTTTTTATTCGAATAGCCAACTTCGGAGCGTAACACTCTACATAATCGGTATATTTTGCAGTAATACGTTACGGATTTTTCTATTCATTGAAAAGCTTGAAAATTGACTTAATACATATTTAAAACAACAGAATGAATTCTTGAATTAAATTACTATAATAAATTTTTTTGTGCGGAAAAAATTTATTTTTACATTGAGCTCTAACAAGGGTTGAGATATTATGATACAATATTCTAAAGCAAAAACAATCAATATTTAACCAATCAAATCCAAAATTCACCCATCTTAAGGTTTACAATGTTATTTTATAATGTTTGACAATTAGGGGTAGTTTTTACTAAAGGCGTACAAGGCACGATATAAAAAATGAACTAAAGGGTGAAAGGATCCTATGCAAATCGATGCTGGACAAAAAAATTGCGAGACTCTACCATTTTTTGAGTTTTATTTCCTAACCTATTATAAAGCAACCTATTAGCAACTGAGATACTGGAATTGAAAAAAAGTGGAGCAAACCCGAAAGAACAGTGGGAAAATCCGAGTTTGTTGAAACTCTTACTTGTTAAAGACACAACAATATGTTGATGAAGAAACATCCTCGGTAAATAAAATGCCATTAGTAAGTAAACATCCCTTGCGACAAAACAAAATATCAATTCTGCAACACAATTTGTAGTTAACGAGTTCTTGAAAATATCCACAATTTTTTCTGTTTGTCAAGATACCATTAAAAATTCACTACATTGAGTCACAAGTAATAAAAGTATTAATAGTCTAAACAAAACTCCTTTTTTCTTATCAATAAACAACGTTTTAAATTCGTCGAAAAACAATTTATGTAGAAATTACACTAATTAAAACAATATTTTGTTATTTTACGACACTTGTTTGTAGAAATCGTTAAAATATGAAATTAATAACATTCCGTAGGATGATATATAAACCAACATTTTGTCCGTTAATTGATAGATTATAGTTATCTCTCAACAGCAAGATCAATAGCACAAAGACCTACTTAATAATCGAATTTAAGCCGTTTGAACTATTCGAGATACCAATCCCATCCATCCTAAACGTCAAAATTAATTATAATTAAATGTGATTACTGCCTTATTGTCTGGCATTCTAAATTTATCCGATATTATTCAAAATAAACGAACTAAGAGTATTTTTATTTATATTAGCTCTTATAAACTTCTAATCGTTCTTCGTTAATAGGGTCATTTAGTAATATATTGTATTAGATCTGATGGGATGACTAATCGGTTTATTCCACTGCGACATTTGCGGAGCTATTGTGGTCCTTTAAACTTATAGCGTTTTTTGCTTGTTGCACTGGTGCGCACTAGTGCTGCACTATTCGGGTGTTTCGTTTTTCGATGAACTTTTTGGTGCGAACCTTTTCAGTATTGGCGTTTTCTGCTTACGTCTACTTTGCTCTCAGTGCGCACCTGGGGCAACTTTATCAACACTGGCTCCAGGAGTCGGTGCATTAGTTCCAGTGCAAATATGGCTTATAACAACAGATTTTCACTTTACTTTTTGTGAATAGTTTCTACACAACCTTGATGAGCCCGTCCCACCCAGGATGTTCCTCTCTAAGCGAGGTACATCTCTTATCTCACTACCTCCCCCCATCTTATCCGATGGGTCTCATCATCATAGTTCGCGTTTCGGCGTACAGCTCGTCCCTAGCTAAAAGGGCTAGCAGCTGGGGGCGAGCTGTCTTCTCTTTGGCCGTGTAACCTCGGTGGTTTTTTCTTCGGCGGTCTTCAATTGTGTGTGTGTCTTCCGTTGTGTGTGTTTGTGCTGCCTCTACAAAGCGCGTCCTCAGCCGGCAATTTCGGCTGAAAACACCCTTATGGAGTGTGTCTCCTTTTCTTCCGATCTCTTACAAGCGACTTTAAGCCATTAGCTGAGCTAATAGCTTTGTCACCTGTTCGAGGATCTGTTGTTTTGTTGTTGTCGTCGTTGTTTTCTTGTTAGCTGCGGCTTGGGCGTAGCTGACTCCTGTCTTCTTAACTGCTGTTGCTGTTGTCCTTGTCTTCTGGTTGTTGGGGGCTTTTGGACATCCTTTGTAGTTTGCCGGGTGTTCTCCCTGGCAGTCAGACCATAGATAAAAAAATACTTATAGATGGGAAACTGACCCGTGGCGCCCTCTATTTGTACGGGTGGCGTCACCTTGAGAGTCCCGTCAGTACCATAAATCAGATGGTTGTCGCTAACAGCCGAAAAAGAAGATTCCTGTAATTTTACAGTTTTTGGCGGCATATTTAAAATTACTTTTATTGCAAAATGACATTTATGGTCCATTTTTTGATATTTCATCTCGATTTACTCAACATTATATTACAATAATAACAATCAAATAGTAGAGTAAAATTGAATGAAATGTCAAAAGATGGACCATATAATGTCAGAAGTGAGATTAATAAAGCAATAATCATCAAGTTTATATATTTTATTTAATAAAAAAAGGAAACATATTTCAATGACAAACATGAAGAAAAATAAATGTTAGGAATTCAACAACAATGCTGGAAAGTCCAAAGCTGTATGAAAGAATAACTACTTCCGTCACTTTTCATTCAATCAAACATGTTTTTTATAAAGATAGAGCTTACCGGGTGCACTTCACATTACAATATTTCACAAAACATATTCTCGACATTGTCTCTTAAAATAAAAGTCACACTATAAACAATCAAAACCAACTACGAATACACAAATAAGCAAAATAGTTTTTAGAAACGAAAACTGGACAAACTCACGATACACGTCAGGCAAGTGTCAGGTTAGGATCATAGATAACACGTTGGGATGTCAGCGCTGAAATATGTAGAAGAATCTGCAATATCTTTTACGGCGTTACAATTCTCACTTAGTTAGAAATTTTAGTACTGACGGGACTCTCTATGTGGCAGCACCCTCGCGCCTTAGAGATCCCCTACCCTGGAATTGTTTTCAAAATACGACAACTGAACTGTCAAAAGTAACAGATAAAATGTATGTCGACATCAGATAAGGAATTCGTTAATGACGTCATAATTCCGTCTCATCCATTTCATGAATGAGAGCATAGCATAACAAAAATGCACAAATTCAAATATTTCAAGAATCCAGGGATAGTAGTTCAACAGAAACATAATTTTGCATACCCAGGAGATTGTCTTTAACATATTTGCTGATTGAAATTACCTACAAAGATAAAATTATTTGAATAAAAATGCAATTAGTTTAAAATTCGCACTCAACTCGAAATGACTGATGAAATAACGAGTAGGTGTCCAACTACCTTGAAATCCTTTTCATTTCACGTAATTATCCCAGCATTTGGAATGGAATAACGTTTTTTTTCTTCAATTTATTGATGATGAGCCAATCGTCATAAGTAAATAAAACTGACATTCTATGTTTGTTCCAAATCTGTGCTCGATAGATAATTTGAAAAATAATTACCGAAGAGAAATTGACCTATTTTGTATGTAACGGACAATCGGAAATTGTAAATTTTCTACCAAACTCACGAATTAAAAATCATTCCGAAGTTCAATGGATTTGTCAGTATTTTTCTGAATGAGAATGAAAACAGAATTACATTTTCCAATTTTTATTTTATGGCCCGCAGCAACGACACACATTTGGAATACAAAAAAAATTCGGTTTTAATTACAAAATTTATGGGAAAACAATCAGAACCTTCTGATCAAAAAAGTTAGACTTTCCACATTTTTGTTAAACCGTGTGCAGGGACCGCTCAGTATTCATATTTATGTCTCTCCGGACAAATAGACAATTTTTCTCCAAATGACATTAAAAGCGGCCTTTTAATGGCACTTGGCAGGATAAGAAGTTGTACTTTTAATGCCTAGGCAGAAAAAGTCCACTTTTACTGCCTAGGCAGAAAAAGTTCGTTGCTAGGCAACCTTCCAAGTAATAATTTAAATCAAACTGGTTATTAAAATTGACAATGACATTAAGAAAACTCAAAATTATGCTGATGATAATAAACTGGTTTTTTTTGCATTAAAACTACAAACTACAACACGAAATTTTCAATATATTCCTACCTTCCTTCCAGCTCAGCCTCCAATTTTGCTGGAGACCGGTATTACCCTTAACGTTCGAAATGCTTATACCATTTTTTGCGCGATCGTATTGAAATATTCGAATCTCGAATAAAATAATTTAAATTTCTTCGAAATGAACGAAATGTCAATAGTGACATTTATACTTCTCGATCAGTTTAAATATAATTTGCATTTTGGTGAAATTGTTTTCATATTACTTTTTATATTGTTCTGTTCGATTCTGTTCATTAAAAAATATCAATCTTCTCATTTTTTTTGTTTCTTTGTGTAATGAATGAGGTATTATATTATTTAGGACCACTTAAATGTATGTAGGGCTAAGACGTAGTTTACTTACCGACGTCTGAACGGTAAGTAAATCACTTACCGACGTGTTAAGACTTAGAAACCAGTAAACACAACCTACTGACCTGACAACCGATGCTGTAAATAAACAAAAAAGATCGATCGCGCAAAAATAATAATAACAATCACCGGCAATTCATGTGAATGACAGATTACCATTTATTTTTAATTAAATAACAACGGCATCTCCAGTCAACAGTCAATAACTTAGGAAAAATTGAACATTCCTCAGTGTCATAAATACCTCGCATGTAATGGGTTTTTTATGTCGATGTTAAAAATATTACAGATGGCGCTTCTTTGAAGATCTCTCGTTATTAGTAACCGCAACAAAAAGCGGCGCGTTAAATAAAATACCCATAAATATAAGGTTCGTTTTAAGATGTTTTTGGTGAAGGTTTCAATATTATTTTACATTATAACGTTGATATGTATTAATCGGTTTATGTTGGATAGACTGCAGACTGTGAGTCTGTCTTTCTGATACGGCACGGCATTATAAAGTAGTCAGAGCGCGGATTTAAGTTTCTGAATTTATATTGTTCACACACAGATGAAAATTTGGGTGCCACATGTTTCGAACATATGATTAACAAATTGGCCATTATATGGTATTTAAGTTTTTATCGACAATTGATGTTTAATTTTAGGATGTAATTTGATCTGAGTCTTTTATGTATTTGAAAAAAATTTTATCGAGTTGAAAATTGCCTTACCAATTCCTCAATATAATAGACATCTTGCACTGAAATTATAATTTAGATCTAGCTAATAGATCATCTACCGAAGGACCTTTTCAAATTCCTAAATTTAAAGAAGTTAGAAGGGTTTGAAATTCATAATATTTATTCTTTTTTCTTATTCTTTTGGGAATCAAACCACAATAATGTTTTTTATTTTTTATTTCGACGTTTCGGTAGCGTTCCAGCCCAATGATAAAAGACGAAAAATCAAAGAAAGTGCTTTGATACAACTAAATGCAGATAAATGTGTAGCTAGTATTTCAGCCGAATGTAGTCAAATTTGGTTACCAATGTTAGAAAGAGAAATTTCCAATAATCAATTACCTGCGTTATCAGGATAGCATCATAAGTTTTTATCCAGGTTTTCTTATGATTCATCATTGGAATAGTTGTTAATCGATACACACTTCAATACACAAAATCACCAAACTGAGTCATACATATTTTGAAAACAAAAATGATCATACACAAAAAAGTAACAACAAACGCGTTTTATTAACAAAATTTCCAAAAATAAGCTAAAAAAGCGCTATCCCAATAAAAACCGTTCCTGGAACGTGCACTTCACTGGATTCCATTTCTGGTAGACTATCATATCGTTAGAATGTCATAAAATAAAATATTTTATTTCACATTTTACCAGAGGTGTGATCTACTATGAATGGACCTTAATAAAATTTAAGAAAACATATTTGTATTCTGTGTAAATATTAATTTATTAAATCGCAGAGCGCTTTCGGCTATTAAGCCATCTTCAGTGCTTACCTGCAAGTAAGTAAAAAAGTTGGAAAATATAAAAGAAGTAGATAAAGAATTACTTACTCGTCAGGTAATTTGTACAAGAAACTTTGACAACACATTAACGTCATAATTAAAATAACATTGAAATTAAAATTAAAATGATCCCCTGTTTAGGGTTTGTTGAATCTAGATATTAAACATTATAAAATTTTGTTAAAATTATTTTAGACAACACGTGTTCGTCTAACGGATGTTGAAGTGACACTCCTTCAATTTTAAAAATTAGCACATGACAAATGACAGTGAACATAGAACTCAATCATTCTAACAGGAGTTTAAAATTGACATTGTAGAAATCTTGAAATGTCCCAAAACAGATATGTAAACTTCCCAAATGAAAATTTAAAAAAATAATTTGATATTAAGGTCTAATGAGAACCTATCAAGTTATAAAATACTGAAAAAGATTAAGGGTCTAATGAGAACCCATTACTAAATCTAATTCAAAATAGAAAATTCACATATATGTCAAGAGAGATCCAAAAATAAACAAATTAATTTAAACAATTAAAATATTAATGCAAATAATAATGAAATAAATTATCTGAGAATGATTCCAAACAACATAATTAAATAAATATTGTAGTCTAGTAGTCACCAATAACAAAAAACATCTAATAAGGGAAAATAAATTTGATTAAAGTCTAATGAGAACTCAATATTCAAATCTAATTCCAAAAACGAATAAGATTAAGGGTCTAATGAGAACCCCTTTCCAAATCAAATTCAAACTAGATAATCAATTATTAATAGTCAAAGGAAACTCTGAATACAATAACCATTCGAACAATGAAGTATGTAAAAACAAATTATAGAAGTTATTAAAAACTATTCAAATACACAGAAAAAATAGTCAAATATATACCAAGTAATATCTCAAAAACCAATGTGAGTGATCTTTAATTAGAAAGATCTGATTTAGAGTCTAATGAGAACCCATAATTCAAATCTACTACTAATAAGAAAAAGATTAAGGGTTTAATGAGAACCCATTACTAAATCTAATTCTAAAAACAACTACAACAAAAGTTCAGAAAAATTTTAAAATAAACAAATGGAACGTATGGTATCATCTTGATGATGTTATGGATAAATATGAATATCATCATAGAGAGAGGATTAGTATGTAACAAACAAATTATTATTAAAATTCACCTTAATAAAATTTGACAACAAAGTTTTGTAGTCTTAAACTTCAAAATATTATGGATTGTCTAGTTGTAATATTTTTTCGTTGTGTCAGATAGGGACCAAAAATTTTTTTATCAATTTTATTACTAGTTAATCTTGATAACGGTAGCTGGAACGCTACCGAAACGTCGAAATAAAAAATAAAAAACATTATTGTGGTTTGATTCCCAAAAGAATAAGAAAAAAGAATAAGTAATGCCACAAGGAACTTACAGAAGATATCATAATATTTAAGTCCGCGCGAAAACGCCTGGTCAAAATTACGTTGTGCGGTGACGTCATAGAACAGTAAGGACAGGGAATCGCATGTAGGTTTTAATTTTTTATCAGAGAGGTAGGGATAAATTTAATAATAGGAATTTGAACCGGAGAAAAGTATGGATTAGGTACGTTAGACGTGATCCCAATGAATGTTCAATCTGGTTCATTGAGGCAAAAACGCAACTCATCTGTGAAGAGTGCTGTTACGATCTCAGTCATTCAGAAGCCGGTCCTGTCGCAAACTATAAATGCGACATTTCTAGAAAGGTTCTCGAACAGGTAATGTTCGAGACTGTTCTCAAACAGCGTATAAGGCGGTGAATTCAAGAAAGGTCTAGAGTTGCGGAGTACTATACATACGCGGAACTTTGAGTGAGTGGAGGAGTTGTTCAGTATACAGTGAACCGGTAAACAGTTTCAGTATACAGTGAGTGAACAGATAGTGAATATAAATAGTGTTGAAGATAAATTAGGACAATTATTATAGCGAGTGTAGATAAATTAATAGACATTAAGTAGTGTGTATATAAATTAAGTTTATTATAGTGCGTAAATGTTTCTTTAATAAATCAATAGTAATTAGCCATAGTGAGTGTATAATTTTATCCCACGGTAAAAACAGTTCAAATAAATAAGAAAAACATTACAGTACTAAGGTTCATTGATTTTAGTTCCATGCCAAGTGATTTTGAACAAAATCCCACCTTGCTATTTGATGATAGCGGTTTAATGCTGGAACTGTAGAATGCAAAACAATTCCACAATTGACGTTACCCCAAACCCGTCCTCTTATTGTAATGGAATTAGGATGACCCTCCTTCTGGATGGTGTGAGTAGAAAATATTTGCATGGAATACGGATTTTTTAAAGCTATTATTGCAATTATTGTATTATCCACCCTGTTTTTCAAATTTTATAATCACAAATTCACATTTACTATAGGAAAGAAATTTATGCAGACCCGGCAATGCTTTACGAGTATGATTCCCACCGAATTTTCTGTAAAAAATAAGACAGTCCTCTAAGTGAGATTAATGAACGTTAAAGAAAATCCGGCTTCCTCATTACTGAAGTCACTTGACATAATTCCTCTGCGAATTTTCAGATTTCCAGAAACATCAGTGTTATTATAAAGTTGATAAATGTTCCAAGAGGGAATTTTTGTGAAAATTGGATCTTTTCTGGTCTTTCGACTTGATTGTCTACGGATACAGTGGCGGATATTTATATTTTAAT
The DNA here is from genome assembly GCA_910591675.1 of Galerucella calmariensis. Classification (NCBI taxonomy): domain Eukaryota; kingdom Metazoa; phylum Arthropoda; class Insecta; order Coleoptera; family Chrysomelidae; genus Galerucella; species Galerucella calmariensis. The sequence goes on along the minus strand of CAJUYG010001642.1, from coordinate 78,829 downwards.
TGTTTATTCATAATAAATACAAACGATCTTTCTCTCATGTGACTAATTTGACCGAAATTGAGATTGAGTCAAGGTCTATAAAAGAGTTATAGTGACAAGAAGTAAACTGGGAAAGGTTAATCTTCTTTCCAATTTCAATATTAGGGACTTTTTCCTTTTATACTAGGTTTAAATCCGTATGTACAAATGCCGACTTGTCGGAAAGCTCTTATACCCGACAACGTGTCGTGTAAAACGAAACTGCCAAACTTTGAAATCCCTAGTGTGGAGCCGTTAACGTTTTTGCTCACAGCCAGCCTGACGTCAGTTTTCTTGTTACTCTGCTCGTTAACAGTCTACTTTCTGCATAATCCCCGGTGAGCTTAACTTTTACAAAAAAAAAACGAAAACTTTCAAAAAATACAAGAAGTTTTTTCCTCTTCTTCCTTGGTTCCGGATATTACGCCAGAGCTTTTATAGTACAAGGATTAATTTAACTCAATATCAATTTCAGTTTGAAACATTCAGAATTTATTGGATAAAATCCCGTCTATTGGATGAAATGAGAAAGCAAAGCTTGGCATTTTAAGTAAAGGAAGAAAAAAAACTAGTCTGACAACTATATGAAATTTAAAAAAAACAACCTATTCGTGTGTCAAGTATATATGCAACCTCTTCCATTTTCTATTTTCTCATTTCCATTGAAGCTATTTACCTTAATATGCAAAATAAATAAACAGAATCGTGTGTACCTTACAAAGCATATATATACTCGAATATCAAAGATCTTTACGAATTTTACACTAAAAGCTTAAAAGCTCAGACTCTCGAGTTGATACAAAAAAGCATATGAAAAACATACACATTAAAGTAAATTTTGTTTTGTTACCAAATAAAAAGGCAACCTTTGCCGAGATCTGCTTACAGGTGAAAAAAAAAGCTGTATTCCGAAGGAAAATGTTATCTTGATGGACCCGACGCTTAATGTTTCATGTGCTTCACTATTTCCGTAGCACCCAGAAATCGTCGTTGTCTTTTTTAATTTTCCTAATAGTTGTAGGGTACTAAGTCTGGAGAATATGTTAGATTCGTAGCGCAAGTTATGGAATTTTAAATCCGTACATTGTTTTTCACTTGTTTTCGCCAAATGTGGTCGATCCCCTTTCAAATCTATATTGAATTTCCCAAAAATCTCCGAATTATAAACGACAGTGATTGATTTACCCTTTTTTTTGCTTGATCAGGTATTTGATTAATTTGAAAATACTTGTACACATTTTTTTTTAATCCATATTCTAATTCAATCAGCCAACCTGGAATCCAATGAATTTAAATCAAAATCCTTTCGCATGAAATTCGAATCAAACTCGTAATTTTGCTTGCTGATAAATCCCATTTTTCATTGGACAGAAAACAAAAGCCCAACTCCAAACTTTGCGATCTATAACGAACAAAAAAAATACTTTCCATAAGTTCACCAGCGCCGCGGCCTTTTAACATCAACGAATTTTTTTTATTTTTATTAATCACTTTGTAGAAATTTTAGATGATTCTTTATAATTGACGATGCAAATTTAGGCCCGTGGAAGTTGGAAAGAAAGAACAGAACAGGCTATAATGGAGATGAGTTTGATTTGAAAGATAATCGGAAGACATTTTTTCTGGGGTATTGTTGTCTTCATTCGATAACCAATTTTTTATTCCACGTTCTTATCGAAGTTCTATACAGTTTCCTTATCCAGAAGGTTGATAGCAGGAAGAAAAACGGAACGGCCCATTATTGCTTCATAAATTCACAATGTCACTACTGGTATAATTTAGTATCCAATTTAAAAATTACATTTTCCCGACTGACATAACTCATTTTCGGTTCTTTCCACTTAAGAAACAAGGTCTCTCTCCATCAGGACCGGGTTTGTATTTAAATTATCTTAGATGGTATATACCCCTTCATATCCCAAATCAAAATTAAAATCTGCTTGATGATTTTTCAATCAAATCATTCCGAGAAACCCGGAACCAAAATGAAAAACACAATCTTATTTGCTAAAAAAAATATCACGCGAGGGCTCTAATAAGCTCCCATTCTTTCGCCAGACTAAGCTATTCCTGAAATGTCCAATGACCAATCTTCCAATCAAAAGTATTTGGGGATAAAAGACGAAGACATGTGGAGAATCTGTTACCTAGAGGAGGAAACTTATTAATCTGCGTTATCTTGAGAAGCCACCGACAAGAAGGTGAATCATTGGTTCCGTTACGATGCTGATTGGCTCATGTAGTCGACTCTAGAAATCAAAAGTTTTTTGAATTTGCTTAACGGTAATTTTAAATAATGCAAAGACGTTTTATGTAGGATATCAACTCAAAATATTGTTTTAAATATGGAGATATTGATTGGATGAATTCTCAACTTTGTCCTGTTAGTCCATGATATCTGCTGTTGCATATGTTTGGTGGATGAAAAGCATGCTTTCCAGCAGGACAACAGTGACAACTATTGAAAATGAAGGCTTACCCACGGGGAGGAGTATCTGCTGTGTCTCTGCTGCCGAATTTAGATAAAATCCCTCGTCCTAACGGACTCGTGATTTTATCAATCGGTTTGTTTTCATATTCTTGCCAAATAAACAAGTTTTCGTGAAAAAGAAAAAATTATTGATAAAATTTGAAGCACTCGTGGTATTACCTTTGATAATTTTTTACTGGTTATAGTAACCAATCAAATTACTTAATTTC
>CAJUYG010001642.1:55807-76101 GCA_910591675.1 Galerucella calmariensis | reverse complement strand
ACAAAATTATCTCGGTATTATCAAGACCCTAGGGGTATTACTACTGAAAATATCACGCGATGGTCAGGATGCACTGAAATTCTCAGGATGCTCCGAGATAAAATACAAACTGATTTGTTGCTGCCTCAAAAACTCTGATGAACCACAATAGGGTGATACTTAGGTGGGACCGGGGGAACAACGGTATTGTAGGCAATGAAACATCAGTACCAGGATCACGACAAATATAATTCTATTTTAGTGACGTCACGTTACCTAACAACCGTTTCACATCGCTTGCATGCGATTGAATTGGTATCATGACAGGGGATCTACAAGTCTTGAGAAGAATGGAAAAAAACCATAATAGACTGGAAAAGCAAAACCAAAGCTGAAACAGTGTAGAAAATGTCGAATAACAGAAAAGTTTTCTGAATTAATACTATTATTCCGGAAATTGCCGAAACTAGATTTCTATAATCGCAAGAGATGTGACGTGATACCAAACTTCAAGATTATCGCCAGCTTTGGAGTGACGTCACTAGAATAGAATTCTATTTGTCGTGATCCCACTACAGATACTCTAACGAAGAGAAGCTCTAAAACTTCTGTCACTGGTTCTGAACCAGAATTTGGAATATTACAAACTTCGGTACGTGGTTTTACATCTCGGGGGATTCAAACTAAACATCAGATGTACTGGAGCTACGTGTCAAAGCAGGAACTCCTGGTGCAAAATTTCTTGGAGTTACTAACGAAATAATAGACCCAAGTAGGGAACAAATGAGAGAAGTGATGGGATAGTACGCTAAGAAAATACTGTCCTATTAAAGATACAAATTCAAAGGACTGCTTTCTAAAGAGTGGTACAGTATCAATCTATCTCCCTTTCATAAAACACCGTTTTCAAATACCATTTCATCAATTTACCAAAAAAAGAAAATTTCATGCTACTCAAAGTACCTACCATAATTTTCAAGAAACTGAATTGTTTTGGTGGGCCAGTCCGTTAACGTTTTTTTTTTCGCATCACCACTTGAAGGAAACAGACTTCACGACCGCACTGTGCACCACAAATTTTCATCATTAATTATTCTGAATCATCTCGCTAGATAACACTTTTACAAAATAATTAATTTAATTTTAACTCCGGAGGATTTCCGTCAGCTTGTTCAGTGATTTTTGTTTTGGGGGTGTTCTCGTTTAGACGCCTTAAGTAACATAAAAAAAAAACGTTTTCGCGAATTTCCACTTGATTGTTTAAAAAAAGGTTTAAGAAAGTTTTTCAATACATAAAACAAAAATATTTAATAATTTTTGTTGTCATTTGCTTCTTTTTTATGAGTAGGTACGATGTTTGTAAAATGTCGAAATTTTAACTCGTCTCAAATTGCTAGGGAAGGCAAAGATGATTGCCGATAAAACTAAAGGCGTTGACCGGAACAAATTAGATAAAATTCACCTCGTATGGAAGACACTGACAATATGTCACCCCAATTTCACTCCTAACCTCGTTAGGATTTCAATCAAGTAGCCCTAGGACTGCGATTTAGAGATAGACAGAGAGAGAGAAAAAAAGGTCTGATAATATAAATTTTCAATTTCCCTAACCAATCAAGGGCACAAAATATGCGTCGGTCCTGTAGGAAAAAAATCGGATTGATTATGTCCATCAACCTGTCATATTCGTAGGGAATATACAGGTAGAGGGTTTTAGAAATCTGGGATACGATTTATATGAAGAGATGCCTGTCGAAATTGGGGATGTTTTTATCGTGTTTTATTGATATGGATTTAATTCGGCTCCAAATCATTTTTTAATTCATAGCAACGTTCAATGTGAATAAACAATTTTTATTTATCAATCACCAAGCTTCGCAAAATACTTGGTTTTATTTGAAACTTAGTCCTTGTGAATTCCCCAATCAATATATCGCGTCCTTGAGATTTATTCGAAAAGGGTTCCTTCGGGGATCTCCCTAAAATATGGGATGGAAATTTTCAATTTAAATTATACAGAAAGTTTTTTCCGTGGAATTTTGAATGGCTGATTAAAAAAAAATTCATCCGAAATATATTTACTTTGGGCTATTCATATAGATTTTTCAGTGATTTAGTGAAATAATTTTCCCTTGAGATTGGGAAATGATAGAATTTTGGGTAAAGAAAAGCCATAAAATGGTATTTTTATTGTGAAAAAATGTGTAGGGGAAGTTGGGGCAAAGTGGTCACCTTAACAAAGCCTTCCTATAAATATTTTTTCAGTAACTGAGAGAGTATTTTGGATGACTGAAGTCTCTTCTTCCATGATTTAGCTGTTGTTTCCCGACATATCCAGTGATTCTAGACAAGAACTATGAATTGATAGAGGAAAAAGTGAGTTAATGCAAAATATCCGCTTTGCCCCATACATGGGGCAAAGAGGATACGTATATCGGGGCAAAGTGGAAAGTAATTACCAGATAAAAGAAAACACTATAGATTTAATGAAATAAATCAGTCCCTACAACCAGGGCCCTCTGGAGTTAGATCCCCGTCTCCTATAGTCCATTCAGTATACTAAAAGGGACTTGGTACTGACTTGCTGCCTTTTTTGCACTAAGTATATTATTTCTGACATCCTGTATAGCTGCTATCATACTGTCTTCCGACCAAGATTGTTGCTGAGTTTCACTTATATATTTACGCACCATTAAGGAAATTTATTCTGAAAAAAAAAATTCAACTTAATTTTTCTATAGGGGCCAAGTGGACCACTTTGCCCCATAATAGGAAATCCACTTTGCCCCAATACGTATCGAAGCAGTATTTTGAAAGTAATAAAAAAATTAGCTTGTTTTGTTTGATTGCTTATATGTACGTCTCAGATATATATAAAATGTCATCCTAACCTTATATGATACCGTACAAACAATTTGTATTTTCAGCTAAACTGCTATTTTACTTACCAATGAATATTACAAGCACGTGGTTCAAAACTTTTCACTTCACGAAAAAATTGGGTGCAGTCTCGACCGTGGTTAAATGCAGACTAAGTTAGCTGTACATACGTAAGAGGAATGATATACGCGAAGACACCTATAGATGTCGTAACCATGTTGGAAATATCATATAAAATCACTTTGCCCCGAGGGGCCACTTTGCCCCAACTTCCCCTACATTTTGCTTAGGAATGTTTTTAAGGGATTGCTGTCCTACGCTAGCTCGTGCATCTAATATCCCCTTACTACTACTACTACTAAATGTGCAGGCGAGCCTTGTCCTGGACAACTCAAGCCAAGGTTCCGACACTGAGGTCACTGGCGGGCACATTGTTCCATTCCTGCTACCTAGTCATCCATGAAGCCGAGCCCTTCAATAAAGGCCACAACCTTTTTCAGTGGATGCCTGCTTGTGTCTCCAGGAGTGACTCCGAAGATTCGCCTGCGTAATACAGCCCAGTGTAGACACTCTAAGAGAACATGAACTGACGTTTCATCAGTCATGCCGCAACCCCTACATAGGGAACTTTCCTCTACTCCTAGATTGTAGATGTGCTTCCTCATACAGCAGTGCCCTGTTAGGAGTCCTGCTATCTTCCTTAGCCTACTCCTTGGTAGTTCAGTGGCTGCCCTGGCGTGTCCATCAGTCCATCCCTTCAGTAGAAGTTTGGATTGTCTAGGACCCTGCAGAGCATTCCAATGAGCGAGGTGCTAATTCCTCAGCCACTTCTTCGTCTCCTTGCGTATTCTTTGTTTTGTTAGGCCCAGGGTCGGGCCCAGGCCGCAGAAAGGAGCTGCCGCCCCTTCCGCAGCCAGTGCATCCGCCATCTCGTTGCCTTCAAAACCAAAGTGGGCTGGAATCCATTCTAGCCGCACCATGTTCCGCCTTGCAAGATTAGCAAGTCGTTCTCGACATTCGTTAGCAAGTCCTGAGTTGCTGGTATACCCACTCAGGGCTTTAATTGCTGCCTGACTGTCGGAGTATATGGCTATGCGTCGATTCACATAACCTCTGTCTAGGTTTATCTGCGCACATTCCAAGATAGCATATATCTCGGCCTGATATGCAGATACACCCTCACCCAATGGTACACAAACCTGTGTTCTTGGGTTCCTGGAGTAAATTCCAGCCCCTGCTCTATCACCGGAGCATGAGCCATCTGTGTACCAGACGGTCCCATTAGGCTGTGTATTCCTCTTTTTTCCCAGGACTCTCTATCCCGTATCATGGCCCTGTATGGGGTAGCGAAGTAGTACTTACGCAGTCATTCATCAACCGCTCGAGCCAGAACTGGAATATCTTCCAGGAGCCGGAGCTTCTTGATGTGACTGCACTCTTCCCCTCTTCGCACGTATCCCAGCCGTTTCAAGCGCAGGAAAGCCCTCCCCGCCTCTGCCTCGATCACATGGTGGAGAGGCCGAAGACCAAGGATCACCTCCATCGCAACAGTTGGTGTAGTCCTCATGCAGCCAGTTGCCCCTAAACTGACCACCCTTTGAAGGCGTGCCAGTTGCGATCTAGCCGTGACCAAGGTTACCCTCGGCCACCTGACCAGAGCCGCATATGTGAGCATAGGCAGCATAATCACTCTATAGAACCATATGATCGTTTTGGGGGTCAGTCCCCACCTCGGACCAATGGCTCTCCTACAGGCCCAATACGTGTTTGTCACCTTGCTTAGGCGACTATCAAGATGAGCCTTCCATGTCATCAGTGATTTATCAAGGATCACTCCTAGATACTTCACCTGTTCAACCACCGGCAGTGGTACTCCATCAAGATTTAGACCCTCAGGCTTATACCTCTCTTTTTGGTGAAAGCAACTATCTCAGCCTTGGCAGGATTAACTGCAAGTCCGTGTTCGTTACACCACCCATGTACCCTATTCAGAGCCCTTTGCATGAGGTCCCTGAGAACGGTAATGTGCCTTCCAACAACAAGGACAACGATATCATCGGCATACCCAATCGTTAGAAAGCCCTCACCGTTTAAAAGGGTTACCTTACTTATCGATATTTAAAGAAAATAAATGTCAAACTTTGACTTGTGCCACATTTGGCACAAAATGAGATAACAGTTATAATGTTAATTTTTGACATGTACCAAATTTGGCCCAAATTTCGGAAATAAAATAAAAGTAATAAGTATAAATTCAGATTTATTAAAAAAAATATATTTTATCTCAACAAAAGAGTGAAAATCTTGCCCTATTCCGTGTAAAATTTGCTAAAACAATTGCGATCCTTATTCAGACATTAAAATACTGAACATTTTCCACATGAAAAAAAGTGTTCATGAGAAAACATTTGCCAAAAATGTACGGTAGATCTAATAAGCAAAAATAGCAGAACTGTCAAAGCCGTGGTAAGTGTGCCAACGAGAGAATGTACGCGAAGCTATTGCATTCTACAGAACACATCTACTTCACTATGAGAAGCCAGCAGCAAGAATCTATATAAAAAAAAGTTTATACTTGAAGCTGATTAATTTAAGAATGTAATCTAGATACAGAGGACCACAATAGATCGGAAAAGGTCGGAAATGAACGATTTTGCCTCCTCATCAAAACTAATCCAGGTTAAAAGTGTTTGTCATCTTCCCTTGGCTTCGTTCGTGAATTTTTGAAACACCGATTTTTGTTAAATTTCATCGATCTCCATTTGAAGTGTCAAGAATTCTAATACTATTTGAAGACTGATCATATACTCTCTCTCTCACAACCCATTCGTTATATTCCCATCTGACCAAGACAACCAGCTTGAAACTTCGTGATCAGATCACGACTGAACGTCCTGATGAAGTTTTTGACCCATGCATGTTCTCGATACAGACACTGTTTCTGCTTCTTCTACCAACCTATTTAAAACTAGACTGGACCTTCTTATCTGTGAATACTCTTAGTCTGTATGCATATTGATGAAATAAATCGGTTTTTCCACCAGCAAACCTCTTGGAATGTGCATGTCTACCAGTTTGCCAATATCTTCACCGCTGCTCTTTCTCCAGCATTTCTTGTTACTTCCATTTGGAATCTTTGAGACTAGATGCTGTTATGTATCTATGTATCCATCAATTTTTGTATACATATTTCATCTCTTGACTAAATTTTGAGAGTTTCCTATGTTGTCCAGGTCCATTCTACCTCTTCTGACTTATTGATTCAATCAAAAAAATTCAGTTACAGTAGAAATTAAACTCTGCTAATTTTAGTAAACATTTTCCTGTATAAAATCAAGAAAAGACGCATCGATCTTTCACCTCCGCTGATCCTATTACCGTCAATATCCCAGAAGAAAAAGAAGAAGAAGAAGAAGCCAACGTAGTGTATCGGCATTTCCAGCCCCTTTTTCGTAGCACACCAGAGAGAAAGTTGTTCGCATCCCTTTCATTTATTATTTACTCCCCTTCAAACCCTCCGTTTCTCTTCTAACCTGTCCCCGAGAAACTAGCAAGGAAGACGGGAACATTTTTCATGGTCACACCACCGTGATACAAATTATATCGTAAACATCGATTGCTTGTCAGTAAACATAGACATGGAATTTCATCAATATTTGGCGTATGCGACGGGATTTGGTCACATCCTAAATAATTATATTGAACAATCTCACCATGAGTATTAGAACGTGGCTATTTTGTAAAGAAAAATAGCTTAAATCTCCTATATAGATTGTAAAGATACATAAATGTGGCTGTTTTATTTGGTTTAGGGTGGTTTATTGTGAAATACTTTGGGGAATAACCGGCAAATTGGTGCGGAAGGAAACAGTTAGTTCTGGAAATGCAATTGGCCTTTTCAGTAGATGCTTATATCTCACAATAAATAGATTTGTATGGAAGCTTATCTTGTATAACTTTGTTCTGAATATGAATCTCACAGAGTTGAATAAACAAATGTCAAAAGTAATAGTATAATAATATTTAAACGATTTATAGGCGAGCGGTGCACCTCTAAAAAGATGCACGAAAAAACGAGTTGATCGACCACTACAAAACGCAAGGAAAAAACCAATTGGGATCGATTAATTATATTATTAGGAACAAAAAACCTCAATAACACTTTTTTGCAAAATTACGGAAAATCAAAAAATCGTTACGCCAATTATTTCTTAAGATAAATGGATAAAAATAAAACTTTTTGACTCGGCTTCTCGGCTTCTACCACAGCTTTTTCAAATTTTCAAAATGCAAATTACTCGTGAAAACATATACTATTAGATGGTATTTTTCATTTTCTTGCTACATTCATTTACCTTGTCGATTTCGTCATACCAAATTCGCGAAATTTACGGATTCCAGGGCGGATTTGCCGTGACGGAGTGCGTAACATGTACTGATTTGCGGAACTATTTTTCGATTAATAATGTTAATGAGAGCATAATTATGGACTGGAGAAATCATTGTTTCGCACAAATAAATCAATCTCAGTACAGAAAACGTTAAATATGCGATAACAGTGACATACATCTAACCACAAACTTAAATTCTATTTGACAAAAACCTGGAGGCTTTGTAGAGTTATCTAATTTATTCACAGGTTCCTGCAACGAAATTGTCAAATATTATTTATTCTATTTTGTGGTTAGATGTGTGGATGCCACTTTTATCGCATACTTAACGTTTTCTGCACTGAAATTGATGTAATGCAATATCCTTCGTGACATTAAGCCAAAGAAGTAGCTGTTGCTTATCAGTGAACGGTCTTTGTTCTTTAATTTTCAAAGACTTTGTAAGACGTTATAATAGTATTATATACTATTAACTTTGACATGACTATTGATAACAAGCTTCACCAAAATTACAATTTATTTGCAGAAAATTGTAAATAAAGTAAATAACATATATTATTGTAATTTGAACAATCTATTAACCTTGCGGTCTTAAAATATATTGGTAGGATATGCCAGAATTGCATCGAAGCGAACATCTGCTGACAGTTTTGACAGAGTTGCATCGAAGCGAACATCTACTGGCAGTTTTTTGTACTTATAAATTTACTCTACCTACAGATTCCTCTACCGACCATTGCATAATGGTTTTCCTACCTCTACATTTTCTAGTCGAATATGTACTCCAGAGCAGTTTTTAAAACGAGGGTTACAGTATGCTGGTTGCCAGCTGCAGTTGATCATCAGCTATCAATACGGTCGCATTATCTACTGCCACGCTTCTAACAGCGACAGTCAATCTGGTCACTTTGTGGACAAATGGCTCAGGACTGGCTACTCACCAGTTCACAATTATTCACTTGATCGTGAACGGTATACTACATGTTGATTACTCGCCGTTGGTGCTACAAGAGTAATCAAACTGCGTTACTGGCTAGCGGCAACTGGTGCAAGTGAGTCACGAGACGCGCTAAAAAATCTGCGCCAGATTCAGATTGGTCCTGGTACCTAGTACGATTGTTGTATTCGGTGGAGTATACTATATGTGCGTAAGATTATCTGTACTTCTATACTTTCTATTCCGTCTTCAATAAAAAGTAATTTAATATATATATTTATTTGCTTTTTATTTAGGAATAAAAAATTATGTGCATTATATTACTGAAAAACAGGAAGAATTTAATATCCTGAAAAAGAAGGAATATTATATTGAATTTTTCAACTCTGGGAAATCGCATTAATTTAGTCTTTTTAATATTTTTTACTCCAGAGAACGGAAAAACGGCTTCCAGTATTACAGATTAAATACTTAATATGTCTATTTGCGCTAGGAGAATTTTTATTTTTTTTCTCAGTCTTTTTTAATATCCGTACAAGTATTCATTCCACCAATTTCCAATTTTATTGATTCACATAGATCATAATCCGTCAAAAACTTTTACTCTGCTGCAATAAGTTGTGAGATTTATTGTACAGCACATATTTGTGCATGATCAATCAACTTCAGTCTTCCCACCTCCTTAGCGCTCACGGTTATCCCTTTCCCTACTATGGTCCAATTAACCTTACCCCAAGTAGTCCCTAGTCTACCTCAGAGATGATTCCTTGGGAATCCCGGCTATTCTATCAGTCGGAAGTGTGGGCCTCTGTGTCCTCTTCGCAGTATTCTATCTTGTCCATCCCATAATTTTCCTATTTTTTTGGGGTTAGTTTAAATTTTTTGGGGATGAGTAATTACCGCCTAGTTACAGGTTTGTTGGTTGTGTACTTTGGATTGTATGTATGTATATTGTGGTGACATTCACTGAAATCTCAAAGATCTATTGTGCTCATTACTTCTACTTAGTTCCCAAGGAAAGGTTCAGAGACTAGTAGATCCTTCAGTCCAATTCAATTTCCTGGAATCCACAGTAAGGTGTGACCATATTGTTCTCGCCTAGTTCATCGAGTTTGCATTCCCACACCAATCTGGAACTGATTACACAAGATCTCAGTGCTTTAATGGCTGCATCCTATGGGTTGTCCAAGGTACATCCTCACATGTTTGATAAGCAAGTTTTAGTTGTTCTTAGGATACTCGATTGTTTTATTTTCTCAAAAGTGAATTTATTAGATTCTTCAATTTAATTATCATCGAATGATTTCTGATTATTTGAATTATTTAAGTTAAGTATAATAAATTGGTTCCGTGGTGGAATTATTAAGCCGTAGATTGAGATTCGCATTGCCACTGCTGAAGCGACGAATCATTCATTAAAAAATTATACACATTATTGCGTTGTAAAAGAGAAAAATTTACGATCCCTCTCGCGATATTAAGGGAGGTTGTCTATAAAACGCGAAATGTCGAAGTAATTCCGGAAATCAATCGGTTATACCCTAAATACGGCGTGATATGGGAGGTTGAAGGGACATTTTAAATCAGTTCTGGGTGTTCTTTTCTGTCAGAGTTTATTTCATCTGGAACTTCTATATATTATTTTTCGCTAGTAGCTCTTACATTTCATCAAACGTTGGTGAAAGGCTCGGAAAGTGTGAAGTGGGTAGCAAGTTTTTGAAAAAACTTGATACAAAAGACAGTAACAAGAAGACTATTAATAGACTTGGAAATAATACCATTCAATGGTATACAAATGGTTTTAAGGGTCATCTACCAAATTATGCTTTGTATATTTTTTTGTTTCCCTAAGTCCTCACGTTTAAGTTCACATAACGAAAATTTTATTAGAAATATGAAAGCTCCGCCGAGACCGGTGAGCGTTGTATCAACAATGGAACGGCACGCGACTACCGAAGCAGAGAAACAATGTCAGTCATAGAAGGATAGAAAAGCGAGAGATGGATTTTTATCCGATATTTTAGTGGTAGCAACCGAATTTCAATAAGGAATTGTACGGTCATAAGTAATTTGAGGATTCTGAGATTTTTATAAAGTATTCGTAAAGCTTCAAATTAGACTTATTATTAATTAGTTTTTCTATTTAATCCATATTTAATTCTTTACAAGGGCTCAAACATTGCTTAATATGTGTAATTACCTCATGATTCGTATTTTTTTCAACAAAATTTGGTTAGCATTTCAAAGTTTTTATTCGATGAGAACTCTAAGTTCAACATTAATCTACATGATTATATTTTTTCCTTAATTTTCAATACATCCATTACCTCAAAATTCTTTGCCAAAAATACTTCGATATTTTGTCAAATCGCTGCCGATAGATTCCCCTTAAAGCAATGGGAGGAACCGGGATAGAAGTGTATGATCCTGGAGCCACACCCTTAAAGCTGGAGTGAAACCGCAATTATTTTGATAAAAAAGGTATGATTTGTTCAATATTGATAAAAACATTAAGTTTTTGAGTAATCAATTTTAAGATGGTATGGGTTAGCCTACAGCCTAGAAAAATTGGGTAAAAATAAAATTGTCATCCTACTGTGGGTTCCTGGATACACTAGAACTGAAATTCCAGATGCTGGTTGCCTAGCAGTACATAATCCTAGGGCACAACACCTATGAAATTACTGTATAGAAGAGATACACTTACTTGAACTGGAACCTAAAATCCCTTTAGAAAGTACTAGTCTTTCAGGAACTGAGTACGAGAAAGTGACTGAAAAGATCTTGTAGGTATATCAGTGATTGTCGCACCAATATATACACTATGTTATTTATAAGATGCGACATGGTGATTCCTGTAAAAATTGTCAAACGCGAGCTAACTTTTTCACCAAATAGCGTTCATAAAAAATAATAACAGTTTTGGAAAGGTCGTTGAAAAATAAGTTCAAATGCACTTTTAATTTTCTCAAATTCGCTCTGGTTTAATAAGAAAATGGATAGTTATGTTTAAAAAAATGAACTCCATTTTCAAACCACTTTCGGATCATCTTAATCGATTAGATGATGGCTAACATGGCAGTGCACGGTATTATTTAAAAGTTAAACCTGAAGTATGGCGGTTCACTTCGCCGCTGAGATGAAATTTTCTTCGTTTTGTTTTTAGTTCTTTCTTCACAATTTTTGAAACAAATAACTTTAGTTAAATGTTTTTTAGACAAAAATTGTGAAAAAAAAAAGTGAAAACACAAGGGAAAAAATTTCAGGTTTAACTTTTAAATACGAGTTATACCGTGCACGTTAGCCATAACCTAATCGATTAAGATCATCCGAAAACATAACTATGCATTTTTTATCAAACCAGAACGAATTTAAGAAAATTAAAAGTGCATTTGAACTTTCTACTGTACTAACTAACTCAACGAAACTTTCTCTTCTCCTGTCCTATTAGTTTGTTATTTTTTGTTTAAATTGATATTTTTTTAAGGTTATAAGTTCACCAGATATTCCATATCTTATTATTTTATTTAAAAGCTTTTCCTGTGGATAATAAATATTGGGTACGTCCTTGTTTCAGGATGCAATCAGTTATAACCTCTTTAATTCAAATGAAATAGATAATTGAATTGGTTATCGGCACTGTAAAGTGCAGCGGTGATTTGAAGGGTAAAAATTGACGATAGGGTAGGATGGCGGTGTTTTATAAAACATATGTACCGCCTTCGGCTGAGTGTTCTTCAGATTTCGGCCTTATTTATTGGTAGAATTGTTTAGTAGATGGTCGATTTATATTAAGATGTGGATTCTTTTTGTGTTTTTTCGCTTCTAATAATAGAGCTATTCAAATAAACTGGTTAATTTTTATACAATAATTAATAGGAACAAGAGCATAGACAGTGCAATGTACAAGTAAGGAAAACAAGTGTCTTAATCGGTAGTATGGAATTTAAACATTGGAATTGAAAATATAGGCTAGTCGGTATGGGTCATTTTAGACCAAAAGTACAAGTAATTAGCAATACGGCTGATTTTTTTTATCAGTACCTTGAAGTATGTAGATTAATATAAAAAAAAAATTACCAGTCTATCGATTTCTTAGATTGGAATAAGAATCAACCAACTTTTTTTTCGAAATTTTTCAATACTGCGCGCTGGGAGGAAGGTAGAGGAAAATAAAAAATACCACCGTGTAGGGGGAGTGTTTTGCAGAATGTGATTGGCTAACGAGAGTGAATTCTTTTTATTATTCACTGGTGTGAAGATGTAAAAATATGTAAAAATAATTTTTGCGTTATTATTTAGTCGTGGAGAAATATTTTATTTTATGACATTCCAAAGATATGATAGTCTACTAGAAATTATTTTATTATTTTATCATTAGTAAATCTTGACAAAGGTAGCTGGAACGCTACCGAAACGTCGAAATAAAAAAATAAAAAACATTATTGTGGTTTGATTCCCAAAAAATAAGAGAAAAGACAATTTCTTGTGCAATATTTAGTTTGTTTTGGAACAATTCAAATTGTCAAGTCTAAAATTAAAAATTGCATTAAAAATTGTCTACCATGTCAAATTGTAAAAATAATAGAAGGGCTTCTACTTTCTTAACAATTTGATTTATTGTTTGTGTTTCTGTTTCACGATTAAACTGTTCTATGAAAATGTCATTAATCTTGATAATTTGTGGTTATGTATTAGAGTGGTTGAAAAATATGTCTTGGAATAAACGAGAGACTGAAATGTTAATTGAGGAAATCTCAAAACATGCTTGTTTGTACAATGTAAAACACTCCTTCTCCTCTGTTTTAAAGTTAATATTCGCTTATAGTGACATGAGCAGCCGTGCAAATCAATAAATATTTCGAATTTTCCGGTTCCATAACTAACGGAATTTCTGAAAAGGTTATATTTTTATTTTATCATCAAATCAAATCACTGCGCATAATCTTGAACTAAATATTGTTCAATAAATTGGAATAGTCTAAAATAGCTTAAAACAGTTGGCCAATATTTCACACAAGAAATCTATTCCAAATATTGTTCCAAAACTTGAACTAAATATTGTCTAATCTAAAATGACCTTTAGAAATACTTTTCCTAGTCTACGTCTTTTATACCGGTGCATTTTTATCTCTCGCCCCACTGTGATAAATCTCAAGATGCTATCCTCTTGTAGCACGACTAAACACTAATTACATTTTTACGTTATTCTATAGCTCCTCCACTGTATGTTGTTTGTTATTTTATTTAATTGCATTACCTCGTTAAGAATCCTTTCAAGTCTTTTCGACGATATTTTTTTTCTGTTCTTTCTTCCGTCTTTTCTAGTCCTTCTATTCCCTAGAAGCAACAATCACTAAAGTTCCGGTAGAATGCGTCTCGCCAGTAGTGCCCCCCTTTCAAGTTGGAACGTCTGGCAAAGACAAGGGCGTATTTTTTTTATTGTTGAAAAGTCGCCGTTTCAGTCGGGAACTGTAATGATTATTTATGGACCATTAAATTTATTGGTTCCAATATCTCTGCTAAATAAATACTGACTTTTCGGATTTTTCTTTTGTCTTTAACTTTAGATGAGTTTTCATTGTACGCGTTGGAAACCTGCATTAAATCCATTATTTTCTGGATATTTTTTTCTTCCCGTTCGATCTCCCCCTAGTCACGTGCACACTTCACCTATACGAATATAGACGTGTTAAACTGTTATAAGAGTTGAACAAGGTTTTTTCTTATTTCCTCAACCACTTATAAAGGCGAAGTTTAGAACGCTTCATCTGCAGCAGCCGGCCTTGGTAATTCACTCGAATTCGAGACGCTCCACACGTTTTGACAGGATAAGTACAGAACCGGAGTTAGCGAGATTAATTTGGTTCACGCGTTTTTGTGAAACAAAATAACTAGAAATGATTTTTCCAATGAGATGAAATTGTGTCTGTTATCGCTTTCTTCCAGTTGGGATATAAACAAACAGAGCAACAAACGTTGCTGAGAAACGTCAATGAGGCTTAACAGAAAAAAAGGTTTATGATGATGATGAAGTCACATTATAGAACTTCTTAGAAATCAGACCACCTGGGACATGCCACAAGACGATATGATGAAAAAGTATAACTTTTCAAAGAAATTCGTTACGGAATTAAGCAACAAGAAGGATAGGATCCAAATACCATTACCAGACTTGGAGAATATGCCATTCAATGGTACACAGACGGCTCAAAAGCAAAAAAAGGAACTGGGATAGGAGTGTTTGGGCCAGGAACCAAACAGCTTGGGAAAAACCCCAAGTATCTTCCAAGCGGAAATCCACGCTATAAGGAAGTGCGCCCAGTTCAATATTGATAATGGATACAGAAGACAAAAGATTATCATAATGTTGGATAGTCAAGCAGCCATTAAAGCACTGAGCCCTTGTGTAATCAGTTCCAAAATGGTGTGGGAATGCCTAGACAAACTTAATGAGCTAGGCGAAAACAATACGGATTCCAGGACACCCTGGAATAGAAGGAAATGAAATAGCAAAACTAGCAAAGAGGGGGACTGAAATACCTTTCTGGGGGCCTGAACCCTTTTGCGGAATCAGCCCCAATGTAATATTGGAAGAAATAAGTAAAGCCGAGAAAAAGAGAAGATCTGACCATTGGAAAGAACTAGTAGGGCTTATACCATCAAGGACTATTTTGAGTGACTACAACCTGTTGAGATCAAAAGAATGCATAAGTCAAAGTAAAACTGCGCTAAGAGTTTTAACAGGGATCCTAACGGGACATTGTCGCTTGAATGGGCACCTGAAAATGCTCAAAATAGTAAAGGAAGAAGAATGTAGATTCTGTGGCATGGAAGAAGAAACCTCCATCCACATACTTTCCAACTATACACCACTTCAGAATCCTAGAGCACAGCACATGGGAGATTACTGGATAGAAGAGGAACATTTACCTAAGTTGAAGCCTGCGGATATTCTAAAATTTCTTCCGGGAAATAGGACTAAAGGAGCTACCAATTTCTGAGACTTTTCTTAGAAACTAAGCAAAATTAAGGGGGACAATAGATCTTTTAGTTCTCAAAGAATGTCACCCCAAAATACATACATACATACAACGTTATGGGATCATTATAATTAATATGGCTTATGAGCTTTTACCTTTAACCTTTGCAGTTAAGCTTGTGTGTTAAGCTAGTGTATCTTATCTAGACTAGTTTTTATTACTAGACCCCGAAGACCAAACCTCAGATTCTCCTTATATTGGGAGGGTTGTAATTGTTCATCCCCATCCCAAAAACCTAAGCATAGCCAGACCTTCACAGTACGTGTGCTCATGTTTCCTTTTATGCTATTCATGTTCATGTGTTAGTTGAGTTTACAGAGTCCTTTAAGGATCCTGGCTGTTTGCCTATAATGGCTTATTGGTTAGTCTGTGGTGTGTCTAATTTTCAGACGCTACTTTCCAATATTCTCAAGACTGCTTATTTGAAGTATTGCAAAGAGGTTCTAGGATTCAGCAAATATGAGAATGGAAGATTCTTCTATTTCACTCTTCTTTCTCCACTTTGAGCTTTTTGAAGTTCACAGATATAGGCGGCACTGTACTTTTAGGACACTTGTCAAAGTTCTTGGTAGTTTCACTCTGGCTTATGTCACTTGTTGGTTTCCTAGAGGTTTGTTCGTAGAACAGTCAGAAACCGTCAGAGGCATGCGCATTAGAAAAACAGCGAAATTTGCCAACTATCAGAATAATTTCCTGACCGGGATCAAATTTTTAGTTTGAGCATGCGTATTGTGATGCTAGCTAACCAGTCAGTTCCTTCTGAAATAAAACGTGAGTAAAATCATTATTGTATGTTGTAATACCGGACATTTAAAAAAATATCTGGCTTCTTATTAGGATGGCCAAAGAATGACACATACATTACAAAAATTTTCACTTATTATCAATTTTTTTTAAATGTATAGCAATAATTCAAGCTTTTTTTCGAATGATGAAGAACTTTTAGTTCATTTGTATCAAAGGTCAAAATTTTCCACCCGTCCGTACAACAAAAATTGCCAATCGATTCACAACGAATCACAAACGGAGTGTCAGAGTTTGAGAAATTTCCAATCGATTGGAAATTCTTTCTACGAACAAACCTATTCAATTATTTAATTGTCTCGGCTTTCTTAGACACGTTAGTTTCAGCTTGAAACATGTTTGCGATTTTCCCAACAGCTCAGAGTGCTTAGTTCCTATCCTGTTAACTCCTATCCCAGTAAAATCTAAATCAGACACCATACTTTTGATAATTTTGTGCTAATTAATTTCTGATTTCCTTCTCGAAACTTTTCGTAAAGAGTAACCATCTTTTTTTGTTTGTGAACAATGGAAAATACGGTTCTGGATTATAGTAAGTGGCGCAGTCGAGTAGAACTCGCTGAAATATTATAATATCCAGATAATATAAAAGCAGCAGCCACATAATGTAGCAGCTGAGCAAATATTGTCGCTGAAATATTCTTGAAATATTTGAATTTTTAATCCATTTTTTACGTGCCAGCGCCTGAAGGCAGACGTGTCTTCAAGATGCTCTTGTTGCGCTTTATGTTTGAAAGACGTTATGTATGGCGATGATGGGGAGGTATTAGGAGGTTGGAGGTGGATTAAGTTCACCCTCTTTAACTTTCCTATGTGCCGTTTTTTTAATGTTCAGCGAGAGAAGAGGGGCGGGAAATTTTTACTGGATTGTTTGGCAGATGGCTTTGATGTTTCCTTTTTAAGCTACTTTAGATTAATGGATTCTTTATACAAACAAGATTTCTTTCTAGTTTTGTTATTAATAATCCAATCAATTGAGTAAAAATGTTTGTGATATTGGAAAATAATTCAAAAATGCTAGGATCGACTTTTTGAAAATTGTTAAGAAAGTTGTTGATGAAAGTTTCGAATCAATTTGCCTACAATTTACCTGTTGTAATGGAATTAAATTATATTAATATTATCATGAGAGAATAATTTTCCAATTCTTCCAGATTTTATTGGGTGAAATATTAAATAAAGAACATGCACGTTTCAATACGTAATTGTTATCGACGAATATCAACACCGTTGGGAGAAGAGAGAGGCATTCAATTTAGCAACTTTTCATTTAATAGTCCGATGCAAACAGAATTTTGTTTGAACTGCTTTCCGTAGTTTAAATATAAGTAGGTTCTTTGTACCGCTGATTTTGCGTAATTTCCAGATCCAACGTCAAATAATAATTAACCACAGACCCCACGATTTTATCTGTTTATTTAGGAAAATTAAATTGACTGTGAAAAAAAGGTAATACCACTCAATCGTATCTGAATGACTAGGAAACATTGACGCTAAATTTCTAATTTACATACAATTTTTCCTTAGTGAAGGTACGTGTATATGCGATAGGACTACACCAAGAATTATTTGTGACAATCAAAATCTTATTATGTCAAATGAATATGATTTTCCATATGGCCTAACTAATATTTAATTTGTCGTTAAGAAAGGATTTGTTTCAAGTTCGGGAAGTATAATATTGTTGATGGATAAAAACATATTCATTGTCATCAATAAAATGAGTTATCTATCGAAAATTACATTTATTCTTGTAAAAATATATCATATTTGTCTCAAACAACATTTATTGAGGTATAATGACAAAATAGTTATATTAATCTTTGAAAGCATTTAAATTCAATAAAGTAGTTTTCCAATAACAAATACTTATTTTTGCAAGCTAACTATATTGTTTTATTATAAAAAAATTACTTTATGGCAGAATGAAATTTCTTAATCATAAAAAAATGTATTGTATCAGTAAAATATATTTCTTTACCATAAAAAAGTATATTGTCTGGGTTAACGATATGTTTTTTATTTGTAAAAAATGTATCTTCCCAGCAAATATTTTTTTGTTGGAAACAAATGTTCCTTCTTCAAGATAACTATTAATTTTTACTAAAATTCAACATATTTATCATAACCGAACCATAATTTTCATAAACATTATATTGCCTTATAGTGAAAAAATATATTTCCCTAAAAAACCGAATTATTTATATGGTATTGTTTTTTGTTTATGGAAGTTACCTACATGCACTATTCAACACACTGAGCTTTTGAAATGTTTCTAAATATTTAGAGATATATTAAAAGTTCACGTTGTATTAATCAGTATGTATGTGTGGACTAGTCGATCGAATTGGTTGATGGTTAGTCTGGACACGGATTAAAATTACAGTATTTTTATGACAAACATGTTTAAATCTAATAAAAATTAATGGTCTCTATTTATGCATAAAACTGTTTAGTAGGAAAGCAGGATAGGAATAAAAAAACTTGCTGCTGAATGTTTTGATCTATTAAACTGAAAACTATGCATTTTAAAAATAGATACCATACATTTATAAAATGGAAACCATACATTGTTAAAATTAAACATACCTACATGATCTAGAACATAACCAACAATGGTATACACAAGATAGCCTTGTCTATCCTCAAGTGTGCTCATTAATGCTTTCCCCATAATAGTTTTTTGGAGTTCTTGGAGTAGATCTGACAGGTTGTGTATGTTTGAGGTCCATTTCGCTTGCTTGTTACTTCTACCTACTTGAATATAATTGTCATTTATTTCCTTACCTTTAAAGATATCTCACAATTCTTGTAATCGCCGAGTTTAACAATTCATTTATTCTATTATTAAACTTATGTTTGTTCAGAGCACTTTAACCACATACTTTCTCGTAACAATATATGTACTAATATACTGAAATACTTATTTTTTCGGTATAAAGTAGATCTTATTTGAAGCTAATAATCTACAGGCTTATTTAAAAAATGTAAATTTCTGTCAAAACTTAATGATTTACTATGAATATCAAATTTGTTGTTTTAAAGTGATGGAATATCATTGAAGATGTTAGGTTTTTTTCTGGGTAATGGAAACAATTTTTACCCAAATAGCATTGTTATATTTTATAACAAAATATTATATTGTGCTTCGTAGACTTTTATAGTTTCTGAGAAGAACAATTGTATGGAGGTGTGCATAAAGGAGAACAAATTTTCTTAAATTAAAGAAATTACACTCGAATAAATCATCTTTTTATATCGAAATTTCCCAATATTTTCACATTAATATGGCTTCTTGATAATAAATAAGCAATGTTAGTTTTAAACCAAGGGGGGTCGAACAAATCAGTTTATTTGTCTATAAATAACTCTTCTCTCGGTGTAGCTGATGCAAATTCTAGTGATTGTTATGCCTCTTCAATTTGGGTGAAACTATGTCGTAGTCATACACCACACCTAAAGAATACCAGATTACCTCAGCCTGCATGGGTAAACCTTTCTTTCAGTCTTCCCTGCCTGGTATAGCTATTTGTTATCTTTATCTCGTGGCCGTTGCGTCACTGGGTTCCCCCATCAAGTCATCCGCTTTTACCTCTTCGATAAGCTTTCGATAATATTGTTAACTTTGCAGTAGTCTGTTAGTTACAGATCTGACTCCACCTTGTAGAAAAATGTGTAGTGGAGGCAAATTCAGCAAGATACTAAAGCTTTCTCATGTCCTATTTCTAAACTCTCTTTATCACATTTTCTGCAATTTTAAATTTGCTTTAATCCTCTATTACAATTTGTATCAACGACTGTTGAGCTTTTTCAGCAGCTATTTCTATACCCCAAAGTCATTTAAAATACTGTAGTCAAGAAATCTATTTACATACCATATTATTAGGATTTTCATTAAACTTCTTCTCTATTCTCTTTTATTATCAAAAACACCAATGTGTACCAACAACAGTTTGTAAATTAGATTAGCCACGTACATAGGTTGTTCCATTTGTCTATTTACGGTTGGTGACTAAACAAATAAGTTTTGTGTCAGCAAAAAAATAGATTTTATCTACAAAAACTGGTGTTGGCGAAACTTGATGTTATCCGAATGAAAAAAATGGAATATTTCGTGGAAAATCTGAGTGTTTTCCATGCCGACATGCATTTAAAAACGTAAAAATACTGATTCGGCACATAATTAAGTTCCGTGTAGCCATTCTGTGAGTGAAAGAGAAGAAGTTATAGAATAAAGTCCATTTTCCACTTTGCGACAAA
>CAJUYG010001642.1:0-55707 GCA_910591675.1 Galerucella calmariensis | reverse complement strand
AAAAAAGACGAAATTAATATAACTATAAAGCTTGATGAGACAAAATTAATTATAATCAGAGGATTTCGAGTAAATTTGTATGTTTTACGTGAAACCTTGTTGGGTAAAACCATTTAACAATCTTAGAAATGCCGACGAAACTGTTGGGTTTGATAACGAGATTATAACTAATCTAGTTTGGATTTGGGATACTTAACAGTTATATTTAATAAGAGATGTAACGAAGAAAAGCAACCCTAGATCGGACGGATGTGATTTCATTTGTACGATCTGACAATTTCCGGAAAATTTAATCATTGCATCATTATATTTTTCCATTGCCATTTCAGAGCGATAGAGGTAGTTAAAGGAATGGGTTATGGGTGGGATAATTACCATCGTTTGTGGAAGAAATCGATAATTGCGTTGGAAATATAAATTTTGATAATCATGGATGCTTATTTTTTATTTCAATTCATTTGTATGTATGAAAGATAAATAATAATTTGTCTAATTAAAGACAACGTCCGTGAATTGAGACTACACTTGCCTCTATAAAATGATTCAGCGGCAGAAGCTGGCAATTTGTCGGTATTTTCTAAAGAATATCACCAACATAAGCGTGAAATTCAATTACCCCCGAATTAACACAGTTGTCGGCTTCCTGTTTTAATGAATTTATAGTCGCTTGATTCGCAAATTCTGCTACAGACGTTCTGTCGGCAGAAAATTCTCTCAAGTAAAAACCACTGTTGGATCTAGGGGTAAAAAAACATACTAAAACGGAAGTTTAAGATTACTTTTTGGTAATAGTCAGTCTAATATTGTAAAATTATTGTTTTGCAATAGCACAAGTTTTATGTTATTTTTTATGAATTTTTAGCTATTTTCAATGAATTCATTGGTTCAAGCTGTTTTGAAAAAACCTTTCATTATCAAAAGAAACTGATTCTGAAGCCAAAAAGACTTCACCCTAAAATATTTTTACAAGTCATCGAAGTGAATATCTTCGAAACAAGCAATTTCTGAATTCAAAAAGGACTCATAACTCAAATAATTGTAAATTTATACCGTTCTTGTGGCTACTAATCAATCCAGGACGACATTTTACAAGACTTGCATATTTGAAGGAACGAAAAGAGGTCAAAAAAATCTAAAGCCTGTTTATAGGGTCATCGAAAGGGGTATTAAAAAGACCCACTTACCCCATTTAAGGGTCAATTTTATAAGAAGTGGTTAAAAATTAACGGTACGTCGTTAAATTGGACAAAATTTCCGCTATTATAAATGTTTTAATCTATACATAGTCAAGATATGACTCAAATTTCAACATGTATGGTATCCAATAAAGAGTATTCCGTCAATAATTTAAAGCTTATCATGCATACAGACTAGCGAAAATGGGTTAGCAGATTGTCTTATTTTTAACTGTGCTTAAAAATTTAACATTTGCTTACAGAATTGCTCCTTTACTCCACCTAAAAAGCTTCGAATTGTAACCCCCATATACACCCGTAATAAAAAGCATAAGTAACTACACAAATGTAATAAATGGAAATTCAAAATGGTTTACATTGTTTTGTAAAAAATAGTAAAACCCCTTTTCAAACTCCATACGAACGTTGGCAAATGTTGCTTTAGTCAAATTTTCACAGCCTCCCGCTTTGTCGCGAATTGTCAATTGGGATGCCGATTGAGCTTCATAAACCACTAGCTCCACAGAAGAAAGGGGCAGTGGTAAGTCTGGTGACCTAGGTGGCATTACAATCGAACCTCTCCATCCAAGTTATTTATTTTTTTGGATAATTATTGTCCAGGTTCCTCACTGCTACTACATAACGGAGAGGTGGTCTGTTTTGTTGAACTTTTCATCTAAAGCTAGATTTCCATCGTCTTCCTGAAAGATCCGTCACTAGAACAAATATTCTTCAAAAGTTTGGGTGCAATATAAATTATTAAAATCATAGGCTGATTGTCGTACTTGGAGGTACTTCCATGAAGATTGCCAAAGGGTCTAATGAGGACTAGCGGTTGTCAGGGTAGCCCTACCTCCCCAACTTATCAGTAGTAGTTAAAGGGAGTGCAATATTTCTTATGTTATGCTCCATCTTCCTACTCTAGAAAGGGTTTTAACACGTTAATCGCCATGACAATTCTCGTTTGGGTTTCAGGGCTTGTGTTCAACCAGGCTCTGAAACACCATGTAGGGTGTCACGATGTGCGTTCACTTGAAAGCCTGTGGCCCGGTTATTGGGCTTCAAATTATTCTGCAATATATGCAGTATATTTTAGAAGGGCCTGGGGAACCCTCCTAATAAATGAGCCAGGGAATTTTTGTATTGTTTTTTTCATAAAACCGGGTTTTATCGATTGTAAGGAAAACCTTGGAGTATTAGAACAAAATTCTTATACTCTGAATCATCAGAAATCGTACTATCGCTATCCGAAGACGAACTTGACTGGAAGTCGTCAGAATAATTATTATCTGCGAATTCTATAGGCTCATCTTCATCCAATGATATTTCGTTATATGATTCCATAACATGTTTTTGATCTTTTTCGTAACTCGACATTGCTAACACCACGAAATAAAATCACTTGAAACATAACAAACAAACTGAATCATGTATTTTTGAAAACTGCTATTTGGGTTTCGGGGCGCCCACTTAGTAAAAGAATGCGAAACCCAAAAGACGGGCTTCATTTTGGAAGTGTCATTTTTTCTTGTTTTTGGGTTATACAGGGTGAATCACGACCTACGGGATGGAGGTATATAGCGAAACGGTGGAAGTTTTAAAATGTTTTTCACTTTAGTAGTTTGTACATTCATATAGGCTACATTTTAAAATTATTCTGAAATATACAGGATGTTCCGATAAAGTGTGTTTTAAACTCGATTTTCCATACGATTAAGGAAAATTGTAAATTGCAGGAAAAGTATAATACCTAGGTATAGGACACCCTCATACCATTCGAAAGAGGACATTTTTTTGAACATGGTGAATAATGAAAATACAGGGTGTTCCATTTAAATTACGCCCGATAATACAAATTGAAGAATCTAATAATTAAACTGAAAATTCTGAACACCCTGTAAATAAATGTTTAGTTCTCAATCGTGAAATACATTCAACAAATGTCCAACAATTGAGATGTAAGAGAAAATTTGCCAGAATTTGTTATATCAATGAGTTATTAATTTTTTTCGATATGGTCACATTTTAAAAAAAGTCAGCATAACTCGAAATCCTCTGTATTTAGGTATAGGGAATCATTATCAAGGAGTAACATATTTTTTAGGGACAATCAGAAAATGCAATAAAATATAGTGTGTCCCATAAGAAAAGGTATAACTTTGATACGCCACACTTTATTGGAACATCCTGTATATTTCAAAATAATTTTAAAATGTAGCCGATATGAATGTACGAACTACTGAGGTGACAAACATTTTGGAACTTTCACCGTTTTGCTTTAAACCTCCATCCCGTTGGACGTGATTCACCCTATATTATGAAAAAATACAAAGACAGGACATTATTATGTCATATTTATTAACTGAATCAATAATTTTGCTTGGGCCTGTAGAAACTTTTTCTCAATTTCCATTTGGGCGATTAACGTGTTAAGATTTTTTTCACCAGATATTAATAGTCCTTTGTTAGTTTTAAAATTGACACACTGTATATCAATAGCTACAACTAACAAAGAACCCGTGTGTGGATGGCTCGATAGACTTAACTTAATATCCTGGATGTTGAAGGTTTTAATGTTTGTTTTCGCCATTGCAATAGTAGATTTTATAATAATAATAACGAACAAATTAATTGGTCTAGACTGTATTTTCCACTACAGTCGGTCAATATCGATTGAATCTATCTCAAAATTTTGTTTGTACCGTCATTACATCTTTTCATTTCGTTTATTTACCGTTCGATTCAATAGAAATACAAATACTTTAAATCTCTCCTACAAACATCAAGCACATACAAAACGATGAGGGTTTTCCTTTTAGAATAGCCACGTTTTCTACCGAAAGATTCTCGAAATCGGGGAAAATAACCGCAGAAATAAAAAAAATACACAATCATCATGTATCTGTGGATAAAATGAGTTGGTTCAACGGGAAAATGAATCTGGAAATGGACTTAAATGAAGAAGTAAAGCTATTTATATTTGAGTGATTGGTATCATACATGGAAGGATTTAATTTGACTTTTGGGGGTTCCTCAAAGAATCCTCAATGGGGCCAAAACATATGTTAATAATATGAAAGATTACTGATAGTTTAACACCTTGGGCAGTTTTGTGTTAAATATAAATGTTACAGAGCTCAATGAAAAAGTATTGTGTCAATTTGAACGCTTATATGACCTTGGAGTAAGTGTCGTCAAAGAGCCTTGAATAGGAAAATCAGTATAGCATGCAAGTACAGAAATTTTTGACAAAAATGGTGGCGACAGTTACTTTTATCACACAGTATATATGAAAAAAAGTTGAATGAATTAAGTACGTTTTTTTTTCCTTTAATACGCTTACAATAAATTACTGCGTGTCCAAAACATATCAAAACTATAGTATGCAATTTCTTTCATATGATGTCACCATCCGATTTCTTATAGGATTTTTTTTGGTTAGAAATCCTGCTAAAAAAAGTTCAGGGACATTATTATATCAACGGAAAGGCCATTTGGTGTTCTAGTTTTTAATACTTTTTATTCTGATTTCCAATAAATCCCTTGCAAAATTTTTTTGTAGCGTGAGCTACGTAAAATCTTTCAATTCGTCTTATTTTGTTGATCTCACGGTTTCACTTACACATAAAATCGGATTTTAACGATGTCGTCGCCAGATGATACCATCATCGCGGAACTAAATGTAGCTTGCAATTGTTTTCTTCGTCTCCTGTAATGCGAATCCACGACATGTCTGTACGTTCCAACTAATATTCCGTCCTCCGGGTTTATTAGGCAAATGCAAGTATATTGCTCAAGTTTTCGATATTACCATATTACCATATTACCATATTACTCGTGGTTGATGCAAAATCGTTAACCTACCAGATCAGGACGTATAGTTTGTATTTTATGCAATCATCGAAAAATATGGAAATATTTCAATAAGCTGGGGGTAATGGAATACACTAAGGTGCAAATCGAATCATCGGATTTATTTTTAATTTTAAAACATACGACTTGCTTATGTCGTGTATAACTTACATTTATTATGATATTTCTTTATAACAATTGTAATTTATGTTTTCGGCAGGAAGGCACCTAATTAATCTATTTTATTGTTTAACATTAGTTCAGTAACTGAAGACCTGAAAATAGGCAAACCTATCAATATATTTGTCCAATAATTTTTTTTGGCTTGATTTGTAGGTCTTGACAGGTACTTCAAAGGGATTGCCCCTCAGCTAAGGGCCCAAAATGGCCCCTAAAGTCCCAAAAAACGGTTTTTCGGCAATATCTCCCGAAATACGCAAGTTAGACAATTTTTGTTTCAATAAAAAATGAAAGTCGTTGAATTATCTACAAAAATGTTTCCCAAAATTTTTTTCGCGACACAAATATTTTTTGCGAAAATGGCCTTTGAAAAAACCAAAATTCATACACCGAATATTTTTGGTGGTTTCTTACTAAATTACTTCTCGAGGGCCTCGGAAATACATAGATTTTCACCTGTTAGACTTTGGGGACCAATTGTAGATGGCGCCAGAGGAATACCTGTACTCTCTAAATTGTGGTGGATACACATGAAAATCCGGGCACCAATCCTTTTTTCGGCAATTATTGGCGTATTTCACACGATTTTTGTGTGTCACAGCAACACTTCGTGTCTCTTCATTCTATTAGTCAATGTTCAGTGTAATTTCACGAAGATATGAGTCGCAAATTTACTAGAAAATTGCGAAATCTTATTGATTCATGTGGCAGTCTTGAGTGACGGCGTTTTGGCTACTAGTAAGTCAATACCTATAGAAGCTGATAATAATAATTTTTTGATAAATATTTTTTTGCATTTTTTTCATTTTTTGCAAATTTTTCGCAAACTTCAGAATGAACAGTATAGGTGCAGGATTTGAGAAAAAACAAGGAATTTTCAAACAAATACCATTTATTCTTAGAAAAATAATTAGGTTGAAAATACAAAATACATAGAAAAATTCAGAGTACCTATGTTGAACCAATTCATGTCTTCAGATTCATCCTCTTCATCATCAGCGTGATTCTCGTCGCATATTACCTCTACTTCTTCCTCTGTCCCTCTTGTCCCTATCCCTCGTTTTTCCAGCTCTATTTCTATCTCATCATCTTCCAACCCTTCTGTTTCTCTTTCCACCCATGTTTCTTCCACCTCCCCTTCAAGCCCTTGTGGTTCTCCTTCCACCTTTAATTCTTCCGGGAATATACCTTCA
The DNA here is from genome assembly GCA_910591675.1 of Galerucella calmariensis. Classification (NCBI taxonomy): domain Eukaryota; kingdom Metazoa; phylum Arthropoda; class Insecta; order Coleoptera; family Chrysomelidae; genus Galerucella; species Galerucella calmariensis. The sequence goes on along the minus strand of CAJUYG010001642.1, from coordinate 49,307 downwards.
ATTTTCTCATAATTTAAACACTGTGTCAACTGACATGAACCACAGATAGAGGAGCATTTCAAACCTGCTTTTAAACATGAACAATTTTTCTCGCAGCCTGTTTTGCACTGACAAAAAATCATCTTCAAGAGAACGGCGCTCAAATATGGGGAACAAGTTATATGGATGGAAAGGTCAGAAAGCTTTAATTCAGTGTGGATATTAATTCTCAAAAAATCAACAGAGGAGAACAAAAAGCATTTAAGAAAAAGGCCGGTTTCCACCCGTGTTACCAATTTTCCCGGTCCCTGGAAAATGAGTGCATTGTAGTCCGAATAAAAATATTGGTACAGAGAGTAGACATAGTAAGCTTTCAAATGGTGTGCATTTAATAACAAAATAATTGAACATTAGTTCTTTATTTTCGCTTGTTTACAAGATTTGTGAAAACTCCGAAAACGACTGAAAAATGCAAATTAATAAATAAACTTTTTATTGAAACGCCACCAAGATACTGAAAAAGAATTTCTAGGAACATTCAGGACCTCCCCAGACCCCATTTGAAAAAACAAGGGATAATAAACCATTTAAAATAAATAAAATGTCAATGATTTAATGGAAGAGGCCAAAATATTGGGGAAAATAACATTGGCCACTTTTTGCAATGTCCTCGACGGGCGAGAACGGGGTTTAAGGTGCACATATTGATAAGCGAGGGGACGTTTGGATGCGATTATCCCGAAAACTATTGAATTCTCGAAAAAAATGATAAAACCATTTTTGTAGATAATTTAACGACCTTTACAGTTTAGCCGAACAAAAATTGTCCAAATTGCATATTTCGGGAGATAATGGCGGGAAAGCGTTTTTTGGGGGGCGTTAGGGGCCATTTTGGGCCCTTAGCCAAGGGGCAATCTTGGAGAACTTTTTCTCCCTTTGAAGTACCTGACAAGACCTACAAATCAAGCCAAAAAAAAATTATTTGACAAATATATTGATAGGTTTGCCCCTTCAGTTACTGGACTACATGACTACCACTCCCATTCATTGTTAAAACGTGTTGTGTTTTTAATTTCATTGCAATAGAATGGCATCCACAACTATGGATGCTGCAAATGCCGAAGCCAATATTGCACGCAGAGGCTTTAGGTGTTAGTCTTTGTGCCCGATAACTGGGATGTAGCAAATTGGGGCAACGTGTTGTTCTAGGATGAGTCTAGGTTTTGTTTGAGATCAACACATGGCCGTGAAAGAATCTGGAGAAGTCGAGGAGAGCGATTTGCACAATGCTCGCTCATCCCAATCTCATCAACCATCTATGAGACACACTTGGAAACAGATTCGGGAACGGGCTACTTATGCTAACAGCCTGAGTGATCTGAGTGCAACGAATTTTACCAACTTGATGTTCAACATCCAATATTATTAGTTCAATACTGTTATAAGGGATGAATTTTCTTATATAAGAAATCCTAAATATTGAAGAAATTGCATGGAATCGATGTTGCCTTCAGGTTACTTCTGAATTCATTGTTTGATTCTTATTACGTACAAACATACTGAATTTTTCATGTAAAATTCTCAATTACAATAACCTGTTTTTGCGTGTATGTATGTATGTATGTATTTTGTGGTGACATTCAATGAGACCTAAAAGATCCATTGTGCCCCCTTACTTCTACTCAGTTTCTGAGGAGAGTCTCAGAAACTAGTAGTTCCTTTAGTCCTATTTCCCGGAGGAATTTTAGGATGTCTGCAGGGTTCAACTTGGGTAAATGTTCCTCTTCTATCCAGTAATCTCATAGGTGTTGTGCTCTTGGACACTGGAGTGCTGTGCAGTTAGAAAGTATGTGGATGGAGGTTTTTTCTTCCATTTCACAAAATCTGCATTCTTTTTCCTCCACTATTTTGAGCTTGTCCAGGAGCCCATTCAAGCGACAATGTCCTGTTAGGATCCCTGTTAAAACTCTTAGCGCAGTTTTACTTTGACTTATGCATTCATTTGATCTCAACAGGTTGTAGTCACCCAGAAAAGTCTTGTATAAGCCCTACTAGATCTTTCCAATGGTCAGATCTGCTCTTTTTCTCGGCTTTACTTATTTCTTCCAATATTACATTGGGGCTGATTCCGCAACAGGGTTCAGGCCCCCAGAAAGTTAATATTATGTTGCACAAGTTTTTGTTGAACTACAATCCCTGGATTCCCAAAATATTTGAATTTGGACCTAGGTTGATGATAGAAAAAATTATTAACCACTAATAGAGACACTCAACTTCTTAGTTGCTAGAAGAAGCAATAATTGTCAACTCCACGGCTGGTAGTGTAAAATAATATTTCATTTGTCGTCGAAATAATGGTTTATTTTTTTTCATCCGACAATTATAAACGGCGAATACCTAATAAAAAGAATTCCAAGAAAACACTGTCGTCGCCAATTGAAGAGACAAACTACCACCAAGACAGTTATAACGCAATGTAACTTAATTATATAAAGCTGTTTTCGCTCACATTATGGCTCTCATACCGAACACACACGCACAGGGAACTTGCTTTATAAGTTGTAGAAAGCCAGATGAGCACCTCGGAGTGCGCCTGTAAACTGAATTGGTCCCCAGATCGCCATTGTTTTGCTCCGTAAAATATACACATTCGCTATAATTTAAGACACTAAGGATATAATGCTAAGTAAAACTTTTTTCACCTTAATTAAATTATGATAATATATAAATCGTTTATATTAAATATAAATACAACGAGAATTGGTAGTACGAGTACAGTTTAAAGTTTCTGATTATGGTATTTTGGAAAATTCATCTGATAAAAAAAATATATTCAATCATCATCATCGATGGACTGTTTATGTAACAAAAACTGAACAATTTCGACACGATCCATCACTTTTGCTAGAGTTGTTCACACTGATGGCGTAGAGGGTGAAACGGACTATTCAAGCCATAAACAATAAAAAAATATTTACTGTCTAGTTCTTGCACTATAACACCTGGTGAATTTCGGAATGTACTTAATAACATACTTTGTAAAATTTTCTCGTTTATCCATTCACCCGTTTCGGTTGCTCAACAGTCCAGGCACTTGAACTAAATCTTTGTACAATTCACCATGTTATCCAATTCCTTTCCTGAAGATTTGTGTCTTTTATATGGGCAACAAGATTCACTGGGTGGATTTTAAGTAGTTGTCATGTTTCCATTATCTCCTCTCCAAATTGATTCCGTTTGAGTCCTTGTAAAGAAGCAAAGTATGTGAGCAGCATTATATAGTTCACATTTTCTGCACAGCCGTTCACTAAATTTTTCCATTTTGTGCAGATGGGTACAGTCACTAGTTCGATCTTCAAATGACTTATTCCCAGTTTCAACAGCCTGGTTGAGAGCTCCTTGTTCGTCTACCTTGTTCAGTAAACTTTTTGTCAACCTCTACTAGAATTAGTACTCCCCATAGTTCCTAACTCCTAACACCTTGCATGTCTATTTCAAAAAAATATTCTTTACTTTTAAATCAACTTTAAAAATCATAAAATTTGAAAGTCCGCCAAAACGCGCTTCACGTCATAAAGATGGCTGCCCCATGGTGTGACGTCATTTGTTTACGTTCTTATTCGTGTCTCACGCTCTGAGTTAATGTGACCTAATTTGTTTCTGAAAGCTTTAAAAAAAAACTTTGTATTCCAAGTATTGCATTGTTCCAGTGTGTAAATCAACGTCTATTAAAACTCCAGACAAAATATTTGTTACTTTACCTGGTGGCGAAAGCAAAAATACACTTAAGAGAAGGGCATTACTTTTGTTTGTGAAGACCATTTTAATGTAAATACCTACTTATATGCTGGTAATTTTTATTCTCAAATAGTTTGAGGTTATGTACCTATATGTCTAGGAATCAACCATAAAAACATCATTTTCTTACGACCACACATCATATGGTTGGTATATATTATATAAATGAAACTCCTCTTATTTCCTCTGCATTAAAGCAGCAGTTTGACTTCATAAATTCAAGCAGCATAAATGAGTCTACTTAGGGCAAGTTATCAGTTTGTGCTTTTACAAAACCTTCGCCAGCCATATTTTTACTCACAAAATATGAAAGAATATTCGTCAGTTAATAAAATATATTCTTCCAAAAGTTTTAAACTATCCTCGGAAATATCGAATATTTATGTCCACTTTCCACTTTACGTTGACTTTTAGAAATAAAAAAAGCACACACAAACACGTTATGGTCTCAAAAAAACATAAAAATGATATTTTTACGTCGATTAAGCAATTAATAGTTGATTAAAATACAATATAAACACACAACTACATATAACCTAATGCAATACCGGCCATATTGACATAAGTAAACACAAGAGATATGACATCACACGTATCATCGGTGGCGTTCGGAAATCCTCGGGTTGTGGTAGGAAAGTGCATTGAAATTTTAATTTTATTTTAAAATTTGGGAGTAATTTCCAATGGAAACTGGTATATTTCCTATTATTAGTAATTTTTGATATCATATTTACTATTATAAATTAATATCCAAGCAAAATATGAAATATGCGTGTACTCTATTATTCACAGTTTATTATCAATCTAGACCTAGTTGTTGAAAATGCTGATAGCTTTAAGCCTGGGTGTCTAAATATTATTTCTTATTATTATTCCACCTGTTTCGAAGCTATGTTGTTTCATGTATATTGTTTCATATGCCCCAGCCAAAACTAATCAGGTTGTAGATTCAGTATTGTTATTGTCGGTCGTGTTTTAAATTCATAGCTTGAGCACAGGTATGTTTCAACAGGGGTCCAGTTAATCACTTCACTTTGTATAAACAGACTTTACGCAATTAAAAATTTTTAGTTTTTCAAAACGGAAAATGTGTTTTTGTAGTTTTTCAGAATTACAAAAGTTAAGAAAAATGTGACATACTTTAGCGTTTTAATATAAACGCCTTATATATATACCATTTAGAATAATAATATGTCGCCCAACAGTGCAGTAAGACTTAATAACTTTCCCCATAAAAGATTATGAGGTATTTCATGGTAATTCCAGAATATTTGACGAGAATGTACGACAATTTCGCGTAAAGTTTATGTTACTTTTGCGTCTGGTGTTTTGAAACTCTCAAAGAGAGGGATTAAAGACGATTGTCATTTTTGTGGGGGAAGGAAGTCAGTTTTGCCAGTTTCGAAATAAGGAATGGAAACGTTTTCTAAATTGGAAAGATACGTGAAAAGATGGAAAGTATTATAATTTAATTAATTAAATTGAGAGATTAAGTATATTTTTTCAATTAAGAGAATTTTTCTCCGAGAATTTTCTTAAGGAACAAAGATACATTCATACTTCATTAAACTTCAGAACCAGGTGAAGTGACTTAAGTGTTCACATTTTAATTCGCCGTATTAAATGCTGTCCAGTGGAAAACATCATTTAGGTACTCAGTTACATCATTTCGTCTAAAGGTGCCGGCAAAGTCGGTAAGTCCAATAAGTCCCACTCTTAAATTCTCGTACGTACGATTTTTATAGAATATTCAAACGTCAAACTGGTATAAATTTTAAACAAAAACAAACAAAATACTCACATTTATTATAGACTTTGACAGTTCCTCAAAACTTCAAATTCGAATGGCCTCTTAGTTACTGGCTATTAGTTCAGTTTTTTCCGGAAATACTGGGTTTATAAACTTTTTAAATTAATGTTTACAAAGAAGTACTAATACATTTCAATAAAATACCAAAATAACGAACTGCCCAAATAACATAAAAAAGCAAGAAAATGGGACTACACTAATATTGTTCATAATTGAATATGATAAAACTAATTCACAAGCTATGGAGATGAAAAATAAAAGGCATGGAGTATACTTTACTGGATTGATCTGTTAAAAGAGAACGTTTAAAATCCAATTGTCGTGTAGCTTCACGGTTAAATAAAAAATAACAATGTGAAAAATTTGAAAAACACAATAAAATCCATCAAGTTAAGTGGAATATCGATCACCAAAAATTCCAACCGGTTTCTAGTGGTACACAAAAACATTCGAAAAATCCTAACGACGTCCTGTTTCGGTGTTTGCCAACTCGAGACAAATTATCGACCGGCCCATTTACTCTCGGTGATTCTCACAAAACAGGTGAAATGACTTCTTACATTCAAAAACAAAAATAGAAAATGAGAATAAATAAACGAGTATATGAAAGGACGGTTGTTCAAAAAACAAATGCCGATGTCGACAATAGAAATTGTGTTCCATTTAGTGCCTAATGATCGTCGGAGATTTTCAGTAAACATATGAATGGTTTCTAAATTGGAAGTTGTTAGCGTCAGCTTTGGAAATTGTTAAAAAACAAAACATCATTATTTTCCACGAGCCAAAAATTATTTCTTATATAGTGTGTCAGTTTTACAACTTTTAATGGACGTGTACTATAGGAGATGTCAAGAACATCTTGTAAATGTTTCTAAAATAGCGAAAGGGAACTGAAAAGAGATATATCTCCTTAACCTCACCAACAGAAATTTTAATCTCAACCCATAACTGGTGATACGTGGTTAGAAAGTCCGTAATAAGTAACACAGTACCGTTAAAGCATCGGAGCAGCTGCTGACTAGAAAGACGAGTCAACAAAAACAGACAACGTCACAACCACAACAACAATAGCTGTACCAAGCGGTTGGCTTCTTAAACTAAAACTAATGATTTATTCTCGACAATCATGACGATAGCACAACCATCCTTCTCCAAAATTGAAAACCAAACTTCGAAGACACCCTTCAGCACTTTCACGCTTCGTTCTTTTATGGAAACTCTTGTAAATCCTCCCACAGATCTAACTCCAGAACTTGAAATAATGATACAATTACAAGGTTACTTGGAATTATCTAGCTATCATTACCGAGAGCCCTACCACCTTTTCATATACACAAATCTCACATCTCACAAATCTGCCGTCGCATATATTTCTTCTTCACAAGCCGCCTTCGTCGGTAGCGAGCTCATCGCCAGTCGGGCCAACGAAGAACTCTTAATTCGAAGTTTCAGATCGTGTGGACGACAACCTGCTCAATGACCCTTCAAACGATAAGCATTCTCAACCTTTCTAACAAATACTTCTTCCAGGAGGAGCTCTAAAACATCCATCATACAAATTAAATTCTGGTAGGACGATTAAACTGCACCGCATTTCCTAAAATTCTAAAGAACTTCAGATGTGCACTTATTCACACCAAAATTGATACCAGCAACAACCGAGTGGTGTGTATCTCACTCAACCACCAATAACCTGCTTCCAAGACCAACCCCTCTCGGCATATTCCCAGCTTTTCATTTGACATTTCCATAGTCATTATTTTCTAAAAAATTTCTGGAGCACTGAAAAATGTTAGTCTCAGAAAGTACTGAATAATCATCTCCATGGCTTCCAATATACCTGCTTCACTAGTTAGATTCATTAACGGCGATGAGCTCCGTTATCATTACGCCATCCAACGCCAACCCTTTTTCTCCTATACCAAAATACTGCACACTTACATCCACCAAACTGAGAAAGTTGAAAAAAAACTTGTTGCAGAAACTGTGAAGGTAATTACACAAAATGTTCGAAAATGCAAACTCTTTCCCTCAAAACCCTAGAAAACAATCCCAATCTCTTTTCATAATCCCCCAGGTTATTCGACTATTTTCCGTGGAAGTCCAAAATAACTTTGAAATCAAATGCATCACTTAAATGAACGCCATTCTGTCTTTCCATAGGATGCTCAAGCTTCTAATACAGCTTAACTACAAACACAAATGCTTTTTCCATGGATAGAGATAAATGCATTCTTCATATTCACGCATATCGAATGAAAACCGTATAAACCTGCCTTGCCATCTCGCATTGTCGTCCTGTAAGTTCGCTCTAGTTCCAGCTCATCAGGGTACATTTTACCGTTTAAATTTACTGCTATAAACAAGGGACTAACCACAGAATCTGCTAATATCCCTGTCCAAACATTTAGTTTCTAAGAACACTGAGCTTGGTTTTCTTGAAATAGTTTTACAACACTATAAAAAGTACTTATACGCAGTCAAGCCCTATTAGCCTTGAACAGACAACGTGTTATATCGAGGCTAGTACTAGAGTGCCACCAAGATTTAGCTGACGTCTCGGCAGATAACAACATTATCCTGAGGTGGGTTAAAGGGCACGACAGGAGTAAAGGAAATCGCATTGCTGATTCTTTAGCAAGGGAAGCCGCTAGACTAAAAATTCTGGGACCCAGTGACACCTACGGCCTAACGACTTCGACAATTGCGGAACTAGCCAAACGTTACACCCATGCTCAATCCCTTAAGAGATGGGATGGAATCAAAGGATGCAGTTTTGCCAGGATCACCCTGGGCGACCCTGGGAAGCTGGGAAGCGACCCTGGGAACCTACGTTTAACAGTAGGATTTCTGACTGGTCACTGTCAACTAAGTAAACACCTCCATACTATGGGGCTAGTGGACACACCTCTATGCAGGATGTGTGAACAGGAAGATGAAACTGTCAGGCATGTCTTATGCGAGTGTCCGGAGTTATCGTCAATAAGAGAGTGTGTGTTCGGTGAGTCTTGGCCTACACCTGCCGATATAAAGGAGATGTCTCCCAGTGACCTGTCCACCTTCCTGAGAAGGACAGGATGGACAATGACCTAGGAGGACAACTCCTCGGGAGGATGTACAATGGGTCACATGTGGCCTAAGTGCTGTGAGCCTACAAACTCACCCTCCCTACTCTACAGATACAGATACTTATACGCTTATTTTATAAGAGTTTCGTTACATTGTTGATTATGTCAATCACAATTTTACAAAATTAAATTGGCCAGTCTGGATCCTCATCGTCAAAATCACGAAGAATTTGCATTTTATAGGGGTTACACTAAGGGAAACTCTCCCTATCAGCTCATGTGATAGTCTTGTCATAAACTTGACAGGTTGATGCAGAAGGATCTATTCCAAATTGTCTAATGACTTCAATGTTAGTTCCCCTTCTCCACACTAGACATTTGTTTTCATTCACGAGATATATGGGTCAATTATGTGCACATCTATGAGCTAATAGCCAATCTATAACTTTCTATAAGCCTATAGACAATTCGCGATTCTGCGCCTGCTAGCAAAAGTTTGAAATGTTAGAGCAGCGCTGTAATGATTGCATTGTTTTTGATGAAAATTACGTTGATGAATAAAACTGATTTTTGGTTTTTGTCTGGTCCGGGACCTTTCAGAACATGTGATTTATATTTACAAACTAATGAACATTTTACGGCTGAACCTAGAATTGCCGCAATAGTTTATGGTAAATTTTTAAATTAACAACTGTGTAGGATGGTTTTTTATGGAAATATAGTAAAACATGCTGAGAGGAAATGAATTATATACAAGAAAATATACAAAGGATTATAAATATGATAAGTAAGTACCACACCAGACCACGAAAATTTTTTTTTCAAAATATTGTACTTGTTAGTAATTAACACCGCACCGAGTGTTTATTTTTTTCTTTACAAAGTTATTAATCACAGAATTATGACCTATCATCACAACACTTATCGAAATAAACATTAGCTACTTCACAGGCTCGACTAACACATGTCGACAGTGGAGTTTTTATGGGATTTCGCCCTTCTCCCTATCGAATACACGTTGAAAAACGTTTAAAAAATGTGTCACCTACAAACACAAACAACCATAAATACTTATCACTAGATAATTCATTGCGTGCAACAGGGACGTAGGGTGAGAGAAAATTTCATTAAAGACAAGTCTCTACAATATTTTGTTCAAAAACAATAAAAACGAATCTGGATTTTGATGTAATTAGACTACGAACTCCATACAGAATATTCTCTAGATTTAATCCCCTGGGGGTATTTTCTGTTTTCAAAACTGAAAAAAAAAACCGTGAGCTGCAAAGGATTTGTATCTATATGTACCTCTTTCCATGTTTTCTCCTATACAGGAAGGCTCATTAGGCGAGGTAACCGGCAGTACCTCACAAAATATTTGTCCCAGGTTATGTGGAAAAATATTGATAGCAAAAATGGACAAGAGAAATCATTGGAAATTATTTTCATCGTCAAAGGGCGTTACTGATATGTGTTCAAATCTAAAATTATCATTATCTCAGAAGGACCTATAACTTTGATATTATCATTCGAAAGCCCGTTTATAACCAGTTAATTCTCTATAGTGACATTTTTTGTATCTGCCATAATAAACGAGCAGAAATAACATCTATTTTTCAGTGTTTTAATTTCAATATCTCGTTAACTATTCAACCTATCTTTTCTGGACTCATAAGAAAGAGAGTTGTGTGGATTTTGAAGATCGTTCATGTACCTCATCGATTACCTTAAAACAGGTTAACTAGAGGTAGCTTTATGCAGAGGAAACCTATTTTTATGATTTTATTCAAAAAATGAGTGCCTTAAGTGCTTTCAGAATGCAACAATAACTGCAAGAGAGTATGTACGTATGTAGGTATGTACATCGCCCCCATTTCAATATCAGATTCATTTCACGCCTAGTTCAACGGTTACGTACTACGGGAATTTTCCTCCAACCTGTGTTTGCAAGGAGGCGAAACGTCAGAACCGACGAAAATATCAACTTTTTATCTTATATAGAGTTTAATTCATACGTTAGTACGAAAACTCATCGTTAGAGCTCGGAATACCACAGACTATCATCTAAAAAAATGTCTTTACTACTAGCCGTGAAGTTAACAACTATTGCTTTTACTAGCCAATTGAGAAATTGAATTTCTCTATTAGTGGTTGATATTTTTTTCTTTTATTAACTTAGGACAATAATGGACAAATTCAAATAATATTTTGAGTAATCAGGGATAATAGTTCAACAAACATAATTCTGTATACCCAGGAGATTGTCTTTAACATATTTGCTGCTTGAAATCACCTATCAAGCTGAAAGTATTTGAATAAAAATGCCATTAGTTTAAAATTCGCGCTCAACCAAAAATTACTGATGACATAACGAGTACGTTCATGGTGTAATAGAGAAGAAAGTGTGATACCGCGCACGACAAATCAAAAAAAACTTCCAAAACACCGCCATATTGAAAAATCAGCCAATCAGAAAAAAACGCGCGAAATCAAACGCTTGACAAATAACTGAATTTATGAAGCTGGTCGTAATACCGTAAGGTGGAGACCAAAAAAAACGATAAGAAGAAGAATAACTGAATTTGAAACGAAAACAAGAGACAACATTCTGACGTCGCAGTCAGACGACGGGGTAAACGCGGGTGGTGCGTTTGTGAATTATTTTCAATTTTTGTCTTAAATTTGGCTAGTAGTGGAAAAAAATTTTTATACACCATGGTTGTGAAGACATTTATAAACCTCGCACCTTATTCCTTATCCTTATCCCCCCTCCTTATCTTGGTGCTCGGTCAATAAAAATAGTCTTCACCACCTTGATGTATAATATACTTAGTAGATTACAGATGAATCATTATTTGTCAAAGGCAAAGGCATTTTGAATTCTTAACCGAAGACAAAATATATGATTTGACGCTTCTTTATCTATACGATATGTTCCAAAGCCTACTTATGGTTAGCTAATTTGCTAATTTTGATCTTTAACATGTTAGTTTTTTACATTTTTTTTGCTGTCATTTCGGGAACCGTAGTTTCAAAGATAGCGGTTTAGTTAGCACTCCAATACTCTATGTACTTTTTGAAACAAACTGTCTTGATCATGGCACATGGAGATTTTGCTGTTTCATACATGAGTCTGATGTGATATGATGTATTGCGGTTTTGACTGTGGTGGTGAGCTAGATTGGAAAAAGCAAGACCAGCTGAAGGCAACAACAGGTTTTTTTGTTTACACTATTTAACATTCACCAAAAAATACAAAAATCGCAAATTTAGCTTGGCTCGATGTTTGACCTGAAGAATTCTCCGAATCGAAGTATTTGAATGAGAATCATGTTTTTCGGGCCGATAAAGCCTCTTCTGCCTGTTTTCCGTTTGAACATGAATATTTTTATCTCAAAGTAGATGTGATGTAAGCTATATTTGTTAAGGGCTGTCTTTATTGGCCTGTTGAGCTCGTCTAATTAATTTCATTATTCCAAATGAATACCTATGTTAGTACTTATTATAATCAATTACTGTCTTTCCAAACTGCCGTCAAAACATTGAATTTTCTTGATAAATATAAGGAATTTATTTTCAGCAACATGCACTCTCATGCTTTGAAACTTTCGATTGATTTTTGAATTTGACCTGAACATATACAAACATACACGCATATACACAAACAACTCCGTACGTAGTACAATAAATATAGACCATAGAATCATCGGTTAGAATATTTGCATGAAACAAACCTACGTCAATGAAGTTATTGATGTTATTGATGAATCGTTAATTCTCCCACCGAGGTTAGAATAATATATCGAAGCTATAAATTCTAAAACGTCGAGAATTAATGTTTAATGTTAGTAAATTATATGTTATGCTTCTGTTAGTCAAGAACTTACTATAAGATCTAGCATTTTGAAATAGTTTCCTAGAAATATATGTCGCTGTACCGATGGCTTTAAAACTACGGGAAATCATAACTATATATTCCAGGCTGAAGTATCATAGATATTCTTTAGATAGAGGCAACAAGCCAGCTTGAAACCCATCACCATGTAAGAGGTTTAAGCTGCCTTTCTCATATAGTGCGCATGCTATAGACACAGAAAAACATCTGATCCTCTGACACTTGCTCTCTCACCGGAGTTCAGACAGATATTCCCACTAGCACATCGGCCTGTGGCTTGTTGCCTCTATATGTAGTATCTTTAATGGAAGTATAAGCAATCATTCAATGCTCGTGAAAAAACATCAAAAGAGATGTTGAAGGCAAGTGGATCCATATCAGATCGTGACATTTAGAATAATATAGTATTGTATCGAAGACACTAGCTGACCTGTGTACGAGGTCACCAGGGTGTAGAGGGCAATACAAAAGCAGACAAATTTTTGAAAGAAGGGTCAGTGAGTATACAGCCTGAAACAGGACATATTACTGAATCATGGAGCTGAATAGATTTCTAGGTAAATATCACAAGACTCTTGCATCGGAAAATCTTCATTGATGAACCTTGTTTGAAGCGAACAATGGAACTGCTCACACCGTGTGAAAATCAGAATCAGTTATAACAGGTTTCATTACTGGTCATGAACCTTTACTCAAGCTATAGCCTTTAAGCTACAATTTGACGTAGAACTATATAAAAACAGCCTCATCTATTCAACAAGTAAAATCACCATCTATTCAACAAGTAAAAGCCTCATCTATTTTTCAAGAAAAAGCTTCATCTATTCCTCAAGTAAAAGCCTCATCTATTCCTCAAGTAAAAGCATCATCTATTCAATTATCTATTCTTCAAGTAAAAGCCTCCTCTATTCAATTATCTATTCTTCAAGTAAAAGCCTCATCTATCAAATAATATATTCAATTATCAATTCTTCAAGTAAAAGCCTCATCTATAAAATATTCAATTATCTATTCCTCAAGTAAAAGCCTCATCTATTCATCAAGTAAAAGCCTCATATATTCAATTATCTATTCATCAAGTAAAAGCGTCATCTATTAAATGATCTATTAATCAAGTATAAGCCTCATCTATTCAACAAGTAAAAGCCTCATCTATTCATCAAGTAAAAGCCTCATCTATTCAACAAGTAAAAGCCTCATATATTCAACAGGTAGAAGCCTCATCTATTCAATCATCTCATCATCAAGTAAAAGCCTCATGTATTCAAAAAAATATAGTTACTCTAGCTATAGTGTTATCGAACACTTTGTCAGTCGGTATCGAGAAGAAAATACGTACGCCACTGTGTATTATCTAATAATTTAGTGGAACAGATAAAAAGATCGATAGTCCTTACTTGTCACCATCGTCTATTTTCAAGATTTAATGGGCTGTTGACAATTTTAAGTGTTTGGCCACAGGAAGGAAAGTTACAAGAGAATAATAAAATAATTAACACTGTCGTTAGTGTCGATGCGGTGGAACGTTGCGGTGGGTGAAAGATTTGGGTTTTAGTTTTAGTAGACATTTTACAGATTTCGACGATTTCTGTAAAATATGTGACGGTTTACATGTTTTTTCATTCGGTTGAAATTTTTCGTTATAATAATGATAAACAAATTAAAGTTATTTAAATATACAAGTTCATTTCGGAAACTGTTTTTTACAGTTCACATACTTTTTTTAATAAAATAGAACAATAATTTTTTGCAGTCGACGTCCCAATGTGTTGTCACAACATGTGGACTTTTTATTTTTAAGTTCAATAATAAATAAACATGACTTGAGTGAAAAGTTTTAAAAAATTTTTATCAACTCGAGAGATATATGATAGTTATTTTCAATTTTGTTTATAATTTCAATGTCATTTATATAGAAATATTAAAATGTTTTTGTAAGAGCAGTTCTAACGATGTAGAAGTTTTGAGTTCAGCTGTTTCTAGTACGAGAGATGGCAAAAAAAACAGGGTAGGGGCACACTGAACGCGCGAGGGTGCTTCCACCATGAGAGTCCTGTCAGTACTAAAATTACTAATTTAATAAGAACTGTAACGACGTTAGTGGTAGTTGCAGATACTTCCACATATTTCAGCGCTGATATCCTAACCTGCGGACCAACGTTTTACGACGTGTATCGTGAGAGTACAGTTTTAGTTTTTGAAAACTATTCTGCTTATTTACAAACTTGATGATTATTCCTTTATCTTTCCCACTCCAGGCATTATATGGTCCATTTTTTGACATTTCATTCAATTCAACTTGACCATTTGATTGTTATTATTGTAATATCAATCTAATGTTTAATAACTTCAAATGAAATATCAAAAAATGGACCATGAATGCCATTTTACAATAAAAGTACAATTACAGTAATTTTGAATATGCCGCCAAAAACTGTAAAATTACAGGAATCTTCTTTTTCGGCAATTAGCAAAGTTCACAACAATCTGATTTGCGTTAGAGGTATTGACAGGACTCTCTGGTGGCGCCACCCGTACAAATAGAGGGTGCCACGGAGCAGTTTCCCATCTATAAGTATGTTTTATCTATGATCAAAACCATGACTCACAGCAGCCCGGCTAAAACCGTGTAAAATAGATAAATCAGATTAACATATAGTCGATTGGTGAGCAGTAGGACGCAGTAGGACGGTTAATTTTCGTTTTAAATCATTCGTATGGATGCCCAGAATACAAAAAATACTGTTTTCAGACATTTTGAGTGTCGCCTATAACGCCAGAGTCGCCCGGAAAATACCCGGGCTCTTGTTACGATCCTGTGTCAAGAACGGCCATTCACTTGTTACGTCCCTGTCTCCCGAATAATAATCATATTATTCGGTGCTCTCACTTCACCGCAGCTGCTGCGCAAGATGGCCGTTCTGTTTTGATTGGTGTAACGACACGTGTTTCAACGATGATATCCTGTGGTGCAAAATATGTAAGAAGATGGGACCACGGTGTGTCTTTTGCAAAAAACAACATTGTGCCTATAAAAACATTCACTGCAACTACAATCCCGCGATTCACCGCAAGGGAAAAAGAAACCTCCAACCATAGTCAAAAACAATGCCAAGAGGTTTTCGGAAAGTTGGCTTGATGTTTTTCTGATCGGCACGACTTATTAGAGGAGCTCACCTGCCAATTATATTATAAAAAAGGTAGAACGTGTCGAGGGATACACGGTAGGAACTTCAGTTCCTTTTAAGCAAAAATTATGTAATACATTTGACGTTATGGATAAATAATTTGCATATGCCTCGGTGACCGAATAGTAAGCAAACCAGACTCTCACGCGGTAGACCCGGGTTCGATTCCCCGTGAAGAAGTTTTTTTTATTGTCAATTTCAATAATTTTACTGCTTGATATTAATAACGACAACAGGTAGACGTTTGAAATATTTAGCAGAATATTCATTATTATAGATAATGGTACGGTACCCTTCATGAGGGAGTCCGACTGGCAACATCTACTTATAACAGCATCGTATATTTAAAAAGGGAAACCGTAGCAGTATACAAATTGGACATTCAAGAACTGTACGTTTACCACAAAATTAGTGGAAACATAAAATTGAATTGTTAAATATTTAATTTGAAGTTATATTACAGTTTATAGACATTTTTATTTTCTAGATTTTTTCTTAAGTGGTTCGTAGAAAAAATATGCTGCTCGACTCGTGTGGATTGTCCATATCGCACTTGAACGATTGAGCACTCCGCCTACGGCGTCGTGCTCAAACTTTGTCCTCGTGCGATATGGCCATCATATCCACACTAGTTGTACAAACTACTAATTCTTTCGAAATATGCCCTTTCATATTTAAAAACAACCTGCCAAATGTCAAATCAATTTATCCATCCATTTTAAAGTTATCGGATTAAAACATCCAAGTTTTAAAAATTTCAACACCCTGTATTTCGAAAAGTAAATGTGCTAGACCCCTTAATCCCCATATCATTTTGTCCAATTTTACGAGAGGAATCTACATACAAACGTTGTAATTACCCTTAACGTTCGATATGCTTATACCATTTTTTGCGCGATTATATTGAAATAAATTCCGAATAAAATAATTTAAATTTCTTCAAAATGAACAAAAAGGATCAATCGCGCAAAAAAAATTATGGAAATAATAGTAAAAATTTATCCGAACAAATTCAAGTAGATCACTAGCACTGCGAATACCAGCTTTGCATAGAATTTTAATATAGAATCGGTGGTTCAGTTCCACGCCGGAAGCATATGAATCGCTGCTTCGTAAACGAGAGAGAGACTAAGGAGAGAGCACAAGCACGCAAGCAAGGCACATAACGAAACAACGTAGCATAACGTAGCGTAACGTAACGTAACGGGCAGATCTTTTGCGTCGCGACCCCTGGTCGCTCAAACCTAACCTGACGTAAAGAAAAAAAAATGGCTGGCAGTGTCTAATATTCCAACTCGTTTTTTAGTTCACTTAATTATAATCATTCCAGAAGATAGTAGCAGTAGACCAATGTTAGCAAACTTTGTATGCTTTGTATTGCTCCACGCCATTCACAAAATAGGGTCAATAATTACTTGAATAATCCTTCCATAATATTGAATAGATATGTTTATCAATATTCATATAAAAGTATTACTAAGCCAAATATATTCATAAATAATTTTGCTTAGGATGATATATTACATAACTTGAACTCCAGCATAGAGGTCATTTGGTCTGGCGGGAGTATAAATAAATACTTTCCATGTAGACTAATAGAAACGTATAAACAACGCGAAAAATTTAATAACTGATTCAATAATATCCAACATCAATTATTACAGGCTCTTCTGAAGATAAAACTTGACCATCTTATTTATCAATAATTGGATCTGACAGCCTATAACCTCGAAAACTGCTCGAACGATTTTGTTGGCGCAATGATAGGTTAAGATCGCAACGTCAGCCAATTATACCAGGACCACTTTTCCATCAGTTCCTTGCGAGTTCTTTTGTATTGTATTCGATTACAAGAAATTTTAAACCCACCTTCATACTTCTCTTCTTTACCAATAAATAAAAGAAAATTCCAAAACACCGATCGATCTATCTATAGTGCTATTATAACTCGGTTATAACAGGATTCAATGTATTTTCCTTGCCTGGTATATCGAGTGTTTATTTCTCAATCACGCGCCAGCCGATACTCGACAGACATTTGTCATTGGTCGATAATCCAGAATGAAATTGAAATATTATTTTTATATCTTGAACCTTCTTCTTTTTCTTGTTAGATAGGATGAGAAATATTATTGATGATGAGTTAAGTCGTTAAGGAAACTTTCATTATTCTCAGTCATATTTCGTTCAAGGATTATCGCTATCACCTGCCGATGAAGGATTTCTATGATTTGTCTTTCAAAAAAATTGAGAAAGAAAGATTTTTCGAAGGTCACAAAATAATATAAGAGAATTTTATTGACAAATTGATTAACAAGTTGATGAAACCATAACATAAAATAGAAAAGTTTCATTTATACCATAGAGGCCCAGTTGTACAGTCTCGGTTCAAGCCTTGGTTCTACTGAACTAAGTTCAGGGATGAACTAGGTTCAGAAATATGTTTCCGTTGTACAGGTCATATTTGAGCCCAGCTCTACAAAACTTGGCTTAAGGAAAGATATGTTATGTTGGTAGCGTTTGCTCATGAGCAGTTGGTTATTTCTGTCAAAAATGACATTTTATTTGTAAGAATAAGAATATGAAATTTTCACGAGGTTTTTGATCTATGTTCATAAGTTGTAATAAGTGTGAATACTGAAGTGAGACCTGCCTAATAGAAAACATTAATCCACGATTTTTTTCAACACAACGTACACACAAAACGTAAGAATATACTGTAAGATTTACAAATAGCCAATAATTTATAATTTTTGGAGGATATGGCTGAGGGTGAAAGATCAGCTAATTTTACTTCCACAGAAGAAACAATATTACTTTCTTTGGTAAAAAAGTATAAAGATATACTAGAAAATAAAAAGACCGATAGTAAAATAAACAAAAATAAGCTAGAATGTTGGAAACAAATTGAAACTGAATTCAACAATGACAGTGGGCATATTTTTCGAGATACATTGATCTTGAGGAAAAAATATGAAAACCTGAAGAAGAGAACAAAAAAGAAATTTAATTATTTTAGGTTTAAAAGTTTAGACAAATAATAATAATAAATTGGTACATTAATAAGTGGAGTTTTTACACGGCCAGTTTATTTGTCCAGAGGATGATTATTAATCTTGAAAAATAAATAATTCATGTTGAGATTTCATTAAAGTAATTTATTAACTGATGTCTCACAGCATAATTGATATTGGGTATGTTGTGAAAATGTATATATGGTTCAATATTCACATTGTCAACAAAGTTAACTGCTGATTCATCTTCTTCATTGTTTGGAGGATCTGGCTCATTCAAGAGTTAAGCAATATTCTCCGAAACTGCTAAGGCAATCACGACAGCCTCAACTTTTTCTCTTTTCAGTCTAATTCCAAAAGCAAGTATAGGAAACTTTCTTTTCCATTGTCCAAATGTTCTTTCTATGCAATTTCTTGTTCTGATCTGAGATTCATTGAAAAGTTGTTCCTGCCTTGTCACAGGATTAGCGAGGGGTGTTATTAGGTATTTTTTCTACGACCACTATCGAAAGTCGTCTTTTGCGCCTTGAAAAGCAACTGCAAAGTTGATGTTTTCTGCGAGCTGTCATAATTTGACATTATTGGCGCTCTTAAGCAGAAAGTAACCTTGGCGCACGCCCACTTTTATTTATAGATAAAGCATCCCTAAGTATTTTCCGTAATAATTTAATGAGAAATAGGAAAATCTGAAAAGTTTCTGACATTAATGTAATAAGTGTTGCCTACGTACATAGGTACACGAAACTGCAATCTGGAAACTGATGAATTGATGCAATGCAATAGAAATATAGGAATGTAGTATAATTTTCCTGGAAAGTTGTGAAGATTGGTGATTTTATTTATTTTCACGTGTTTTTTGCGAATTTTCATTTTGTCTCCTCGTATCTTTTCACTCGCGCTACCATATTGGAAAAAAGTTTGCAAATGAACACTCTAGATGGTGTAAAACGGAATCTTATTCAAATCTGGGAAAAACTAGACGAAAGGTCGTTTTAAATTTCTATGAAAAATAATAATTTCTTTATAAAAAATTAGTGTAAGCTCATCTGGGTTGAGCTCAAAAAAATGTGATCCCAAGTAGCAATTTAAATTCTATAAGGTTTGTATGAGCAGCTCCAAGATATGTCTTATAGGATACTAAAATTCTTATAACGGTCTACAAAACTATTAAATGATACTTATACAACTAAAAAGGGCCCATTTTTATACAACTGTTTGATTGTATAACAGTTCTATTAAGAGTTTATACAACTCTTATATGACTGTTTAATACACATTTATACAACTCTTAATCGACTGTTTTATAATTGGTTATACAGCTACTATAAAATGATTTAATAGTGTGTCATGTAATCACATCTATAAGATGGGATTGAAGCGGCATTATGAAGGTCTCACAAAATGGTTGTATAATGCAATATATTTTTTTATAATGCTGTTATTTCAAGCACAATGGAAACATTTTGTCATCTAGCAGTTTATAAAAGCATTTCATTTTTTAGTGAAGAATATCAGAACCAAATTATATTTCAACTTGAACGTGCATCATACATTTCATTTGTAGATATGGAGATTTATCAAAACGACTTGGGCCGCTTGGGCGGACATCGATTGTAAAAATTATAATTTCATTTGGATGGCACAAATTTTGATGCGCCGGAAATTTTACTGATAAATTATAGGTATACTATATTTGGCAAGAAAATGAAGCGCTTCAATTCTGGTTAAGTTTCAAGTAGATACTTAAAAATAATAATAAAATAGAATATCCTAAAATACTTTCTTATGATTTTAATAGTTTATCACTCCATATGGATATTCTATCACAATATAATTCTCTCAATAATGGTCACATTTTTCAATATAGTTTCATGTTTCAACTCAATTGCTCATAATGGCGGCGATAGCGGTACAAGAATTGCATATTTAAACATGGCGATTTATAAAGCAGCAATTTTATCCCGAAGAAATGCCTTAAACAATATTTTATTGTAAAATGGAACGGTTTACGATAACTGTTTTATAACGAAGAATATTTAGACACTATACGACTGAAAAGTGTTTTATAATGCAGCGCAATTGAATGCTATACAATATTTATTATACAACATTATACAGCTCCAATAAGACAAGCTTAAGTAACTATTTTATAATGTTGTAGTTGTTAGTTATATAGTATATTATAGAACTCTTATACAATAGGTATAAAAGTCTTATAAAATGATATTTTTGATATTTTATAAACTTGCTTATAAGGTATTATATCATTTTAAAAGAAAAGATCGTATAATGCGTTATAGCATATATTGTAAAAGTCAGTATAGAATCATTTAATAAAACAATTTTCTTTAAAAAACAAAATTATCACAACAAGAGGTTTAATAAAAATAGAAAGTCCTTAAAACAACGCTATACAACTGTTATACAACAATTCAGTTCTCTTAGAATTCCATTTTGCTAGTTGGGATGAACGAGCTCTTAGCTTTAGATGTGCGATTGGTGTAAAATCTGATTACCACAGTTAATTTCAGTTTTCGGTGGATTTTATCGATTTGAATGGAACCCTTATTAATGTTATTACCCGCAATTTTGGTAATTATGTATTCTACGAATGTTCTGTATTGCATTAAATATATATGTATTTAAATCGTTTCAATGGTTGTTTTGAAGTATTCCAGTTATTTATGTGCAATTATAATATATTGTAGGCCGAAATTAAAGCAGATCTATCAAATTATTATTGAGAAATTTAACGAGGATGTTATTGAAATGCTACATTATCGATAATCCAATCAGAATATTGGGATACAAAATTGAGTATGCTATTTCATTATACAGTTCGTTCGGTGAATCTTTTCCCATGTATAAAATTACATACTACTTTTTGTAGTACGTCTCTTTCTTACTCACAGAATCTAAACCCCCGAAATGAAACAGTTTGTTCTATTACAACATAATATAACAAACAGTGATAGCCATATGATGAATGTCGGCGATTAGTTTAACGCGAATTTGTACGTTGACAGACCAAAGACTTTGTTTACATTTTTATTTCACATTTTCACTCATTTTTTTGCCCCTTGCATATAAATTTAATCAAAAAACAGTTGTTATAACGACTTACTTACACCCGAGTGTTCGAATTATTGTGGTAAGGAAAGATTATTTATCTACTTATCATTTATTTACTTCGCAATGAAAACTAACCTTAAATTGACATTTCATCATGGTTATGGATAGAATTCCATCAAACTTAATTGTATGAAACATATTTTGCTGGGACTACCGCAATATCAATGTGAATTCAACGCTATTGAATTAATTTGGGCAAATTGCAAGTCATATTACAATAAATATATTGGTAAAGATAAGTATTCAGATAGCTCTGTTATAAATATGTGGAAAGAGGCACTGCAACAATGGCATCAACAAATTTAGGAAAAATATGTTAGGCATACTCATGAAATTATAGAAAAGTGGATGCCCCAGAGCAAAGTATAGTTGATATTAGCATTCAACCAATTACCATAGATATAAATACTGGTGATAGCTTTGATTCTATGAGGAAAATTAAATGAAATTTATTGTATATATTTATGAGTCTTAAATATAGATATTTAAAATATTTATTATTTATTCTCACAACCCAAAAGATTTCTATTTTTCTTTGTTGAACAGTATGGATGGGACGGCCCAATAGTAATGGTTGCTAGCCATAACACTAAAAAGGCAATTCTGATTTGCAAAGTTTCTACTGAGGAAATTGTTATTAATTCCAACTCTTATGCAAGTTTATTTGCGGAATAACCCTATAAAACTCTGGAATACTAACAGTTTTTTCAAAATAAAGGTTTAGGTAGCGTATCGTTAAATGACTGTGAAATATTTACAAATATCTAGCTTCAATAATAAATAACGCACACTGTCATTTTAGCCACATCCTAATTGAAACATCAATCTACGACCTACGTGTAATTTAATGTATTGATGTATTGCGTTTGTATATGAATGATGATGCATGGGAAAATATTCACCGAACCAACTTGTAAAGTTGAAAGGATAAAGTGTTAAATACGGAAAATGGTATTTAAAAACAAAAAACCCATTTGCCCAGGCAGATAGCATAGGTCTACGACATACCATACAGTAGTTAGTAATGTATGGAAATAATGAATTTATTCCATATATTAGCGACTTACTGTATACACTTTCTAATGGCAATTTTTAGACCATTTGAAACGACATGCACGCCACTGACCATTTGCCATCCATAAGATCAAAAATCTCTGTCTTCACGTTGACTTTAGAAAACGTATACTTTCTGAATTAATTAGTGTGTTTGATAAAAAATGACTATATTTGAAAATTATTTTCAGATTTATTCCTTTTATGATTTATTGAACAAAAATTGAATGATACATCCACTCTTTGAACATTCCAGACTAACACATTTTTCCAATAAATCGAAGTAACGTTAAATAAAGTATTTTCATTTTGATTATACAAATTTTGGTCGGTAATCAAATAACGACGAAACGTAGGTTTTGGTGCAATATCAATATGTCTGTACCGTTTAATATACATTTGATTGATCTGTGTATTTGTATGTGTTTGTATATTTTGGTTTCAATAAATAGCCACATAATACACAATTTCGAGTAATTGCTCGATGAGAATCTATAGATAAATAAACAAAGATAAAAATCGATCAATAAAAATTTCGCTAAAGTTCCAATTTCAGCTATTTGTTGATTAACGTAGGAAAAGTTTAAAGTGTTTCGCAATAATAACGACTTCTCCGAGATTCATATACAATCTTTGTTATTGTTAGAGGATGATAAAATTTATATTGAGTTCAAAACTTTATCAATATTGGTTTTCGTTTTAATAAGGAAAATCATTAAAACTTTCAAGAGATTTCTGGATTTCGACTATATATAGTTGTAAATGTAGGTATACAACGAAACAGTGACGTTCGTACAGGGCGTCACAGTTTGTATGATTTTGAAGGATATTTATAGAATTTAAAGTAGTTTGAAACTCTTTGCCGATAGCGTTTCAAATGTAAAAATTAATAATCCAAGAATCAATAGTTATAGTTCCGGTTTTTAACTTTATCGCGAAATTTCAAATATTTCCATTTCACTAATATCATTTTATTATTTGCACTTTTCTGCAGGTTAAGTATGTTATTGAAGGCATTGTAAATGTAATGCTAATTCTATCTGTAAGGGACACTGCTGCTGGATGAAAGTGTTTAGTTTTACCTAATTCATGAGCTCGAAAAAAGTTGAGAATAACGAGACAAAAATATCTTCGGGTGCGTTCAGCCACGCTAGCACAAAGTTAGCGCTAGCAGCAGCGCTCGAAGGTGGCTGAACGTCTATGCTTAGATACTATATCAAACATCACATAACCCTTAAATTTACTTTATGAATATAAAGCTTTATATCATCTCTTGAATGAAATATAATAAAAAGTTATAGTAAAAAGTGGAGCTTTTGTCATATTGCCCCTAATTTACAAACTTCCCAGGAAAATTGGAACATCCTTTACATTATCTGCATTATTATTACATGTTTTATCACAATTACAATTCATAATTATTAATGTTTATTTTTTATTGTTCCAGGTATGTTGAAAAAACTGCAAGTACTTGGAGTGGTATGTGACATGGTTTAAAATTTTTAAATAGTCCATAAACTAGTCGAGAGAACACTTCAACCGTAACATAAACATGGCTAGCTCATATTTAAATATCAGCTATGTTAAAACTAGCACTAATAAAGATTTCCCATCCAAACTGGTCTGATACAACTTTATGAAATTAATCGGTTGAAAAAGATAACAGCAATAATAATGGGTGTTGTTTCGCTTCGAGTGTCTGTAACCGTATAACACAAGTGGAAAACTCTGAGCGAACTTGGGAAATATATCAAAATCTAACAAGGTATTGGTGATAATGGTGGGTGATATATAGTATCAAAAAATATGAACAATTCAATGAAAAGTTAGCCAGAATGGTAATTTCTAGTAATATCAATTTCCAGAAAACTGCAAATATAATCGGGGTCGGATTAATTTCATTTTCGCCACAATTTTATCTATACAGAAGCTATTCTGTAAAAAACTTAAAATTAAAATGATTAGACATCTGCTAACTCTATAAAAAAATTAAAGAGGTTAAAGTGAATATTTCAAACATAACATTATTCATTGAAGACAAAATAGCGTAATTTCAAGATATTCAATATATACTCCGCAACTTTCTCAGCTTCAAAAATTGTGATATTATTGGAGGCATGCAGGAGTGAGTTCACATTTTCAAAGCAAGCGATTCTTCATTCTATTGTTTTGTGAATCCGACAATCTAATGGATAGTAATAGTTTATGTGTTACCGGCAACGTTTCAAATACGACATAACATAGAATTCTTGGATGTTGCATGGAATTCCTGAAACTATCAGGCATTGATACAATAATAGTACAGTGTTTACCTGGACGTCTGTGAATATTGCTAAGTCAAGGCGCAAGCCGAGTAACCATGCTTGTGGCGCAACATGATTTATTTGTTCTTGTTGGGTTTTACATAGCATGCCTCAATTCCATACTTTGCCGGTAAGATTTGGATTAAAACAGATACTTCGTCAAATATAACAGTGTGCCTTTAATTTTTAACCACTTCCTATGGAATTGACCCTTAAGGATATTAAAAAAGTTACAATATTCTAATTCATATAATATTTCTTTTTGGCCCAGTGTTTGGTGATCTTCTTCCATTTTTTGCTGTTCATCTGTAGAGTGGGGAGGGTGAGTGTGTAGGCTCACAGCACTTAGGCCACATGTGACCCATTGTACATCCTCCCGAGGAGCTGTCCTCCTAGGTCATTGTCCATCCTGTCCTTCTCAGGAAGGTGGACAGGTCACTAGGAGACATCTCCTTTATATCGGCAGGTGTAGGCCAAGACTCACCGAACACACACTCTCTTATTGACGATAACTCCGGACACTCGCATAAGACATGCCTGATAGTTTCATCTTCCTGTTCACACATCCTGCATAGAAGTGTCCGTTAGCCACATAGTATGGAGGTGTTTCCTTAGTTGACAGTGACCAATCAGAAATCCTACTGTTAAACGTAGGTTTTTCCTGGTCATCGCCAAATATTTCTTCGGCGCCAGCTTCCCAGGGTCACCCAGGGTGATCCTGGCAAGATTGCATCCTTTGATTCCATCCCATCTCTTAAGGGATTGAGCATGGGTGTAACGTTTGGCTAGTTCCGCAATTGTCGAAGTCGTTAGGCCGTAGGTGTCACTGGGTCCTAGAATTTTTAGTCCAGCGGCTTCCCTGGCTCAAGAATCAGCAAAGCGATTTCCTTTACTCCTGTCATGCCCTTTAACCCACCTTAGGATAATATTGTTATCTGCCGAGGCGTCAGCTAAATCTTGGTGGCACTCTAGTACTAGCCTCGATATAACACGTTGTCTGTTCAAGGCTAATAGGGCTTGTCTACTATCAGTGCAGATTATTATGTTTTTGCCAGAAATTCCCCTTCTGGTTAGTTCTTTTGTGGCAATTGAGATACCAGCCAGTTATGTTTGAACCACGCTGGTATTGTTTCCCATTCCCCACTTAATCTCTAGGTTTAGTGCTCTCGAGTAAAATCCATATCCTGAGCTTTCTTTCATTTTTGAACCATCTGTATGTCAATTGAGGTTAAGCCTATGGCAGGAAGCGCTCACTGCGCTATCTCTGCTGCAGGCAGCCAATGATGCAATTGAACCCATGTTTTTGTTTAACAAACCATACCATGTTCTCTAAATACGTATCTTATTTCTAGATTTTTCCTTCTTATTTCTCATTCAATATCCTTCTTTTTACTCTTTACATATTTTCCATATGTTCACTTTATTTTCCTCCTCTTTATTCAATGTCCATCTTTTATCTCCGCATCGCTGTTTCCGTTGGTTTATTAACTGTTTTGAATAGATGTATATACTTTATAGGAGGTTATTATTTTATTACGGGTCATGTCTGTTTATTTCCCTTGTTTCTATGTCCATGTTCTTTTTGTTATCCTCCTTAATAATTGAACTATCATGGACGTAGTTTTGTACTGTTTAAAACTCCATTGATACTTTTCTATTTAATTATACTACCAATTTTATCTTCGTTTATCTTCTTTGCGGTGTTCTAATAATTTTGTATTCTCCTTCATTAACTCTTGAGCACTAAGCCCTCTCTATTTTAGACTTTAGTTCTTCTCCATGGGTTGACAACCTGCCCAGCCTAGTCAGTATATCTTTTATCTTCAGTGTCCGCTTCTTCAAACTATCTATTCTAGTAATATATTTATTGAACAACGGTAAAACAATATTTCAATACCATATCGAAAATCTCAATTTAACTAAGAATGTCGAGAAAAATCTTAACATATGCGACCTCTCGAGTCCCTGATTTTCATCTCAGTATATTGCATACATTCAATATTCTTGATGGATCATCTCTTATGTTTTATTCAAAAAATAACCACAAAAGACCCACGCCTATCGTACAAAATCTACATGAAAATTCATTACTTATATAATGGTACCTTCCCCTTCGCGTATCGTCCTTATAATTTGTCGATGGCACGATTTTTCTAAATTTTGGTTAATAGCTGTTTAGGGATATGACCAATCTTATTATGGTATTTACATATTGGATAAATCTATATATTATTTTCATATTTTTATAGGAAATACTGAATATTTTTATACAATTATGTAATTTTCTAAAGGATTTTCATATATAATACCATGAGAGTGAAAATTTTACCTTACAAAATTTTTAATTGAGTGGTATTCGACATGACTATTTCACGAGAGAAAAACTAAAAAATCATATGTTTAAACGTTTTATTTATTGCAAACTTCAATTATACAAAGCCAAAAAAATAATAACATTAAGAAAAAAAAATTAATTATTTATGTAAAAAGTACAATTATTATAATTGTACGTCGTAGCATTATTTTGGGGATTGTTTTGCATCATAACCTGTGATGAATTCAAGTTAGAAACTGAGGATTCCCTTTCTTTATTTTTATTTTCTCGAAGGTTCTCTATAAGTTGGAAATGGTGTTCTTCATTTAATTATAAATATGGTTTCAAAGAATGGGCAGAAGAATGTCCTGTAAGCTTAATTACTTCTTGTTCACCAACTCTTTCTTTTGCTAATGCAGATATTGCAAAAGCTCTATGTGAATGATTGGTTATTTTAATTATTTTGTGTCTATACCAATTGATTCTGCCGATATTTTCGTCCACTTTGAAATTGTATTAATTCCCAATGGTGAATTTTTGTACCATATTCCTTTCTCCCAATTTGGATGTACTGTTAAAAATAATCTTGTTGTTAGATAAGGATTGGATTCTCTTTTTTCAATCATTAACAATAAATAAATGAACGGGACATAAATTGTTGTTAGCATTATTTCTTACCAGCTACTTACTGCCAGATAAAGCTTTTGATCCTCCTTGTGTCGTTTTGGAAAAGATTGGATTATATTCTACCCTGCCAGTAAAATTACCTTTATTATCATATTCTTTTTTAAAGTAATTAATATCACAATTAGCAGCTTCATTTCCACGCCATGCTAATTCGAACGAACATAAATGAAAAAACTTTTTTTGTAACCCATCAGGATTATCTTCAGAATAGCTTTTTACCATTTCCATTAATTCTTCTTTGGTAAACGCGTTAGAACTTCTTTTTCTGGTTTCAGGTTCAGCCTGAAGCTTTTTACGTTTTGTATCCCTGGCCAATCTAGCAAATTTATGGTTATATCTTTAAATGTCAATTTTGTTGTTACATTCAAAAAAATATTTTTCCTGAAATATTTGAGCAGTCGTATTCCAAAGTGTTTTCACACTAGCTTCCGTATAATCAGTTCCATCTCTTTTTTTTTCATGTTAAAACCATAATCTTCAAGAATTTTTGCTATAACTTGTTCAGAAGTATCCTTTTCTAACGTATAATTACGTGCGTCCAGAAACATTCTAAACTGTTCCCACGTAGACTTTTTTGTCTTCATTGTATTTCGCGGTATACTTTGCTTAATTGTTTTCTCTATTTCATTCATTGCATTATTTCCAAATTTTGTATTATTCTTGTTAATAATACTTATTTAAATTTTTGAAACAGTTTTAATAATTTTTAGACAGTTAAATAAATAAATAAACAACTTAGTTTCCTTAGAAACCACTAACAAAGATTATATATTGAATTTAATCACAGAGTGATAGAATTTTATACATATAGATTTGATATATTAAACGTCAAAAAATTGCCTGTCCGGTCTTTCCTCTTTTTCTTCCGTCTCTATGACTCCCCTAAATACGTTATGTGTATGTTCCCCGCTTTCTTTTCTTCTAGTAGACTACTCTTCATATTGAATGTTTCATCGGTAGCTCTTCTGTACTTGTCCCTTCGTATTGTCTATCTACAACATATAAAGAGTGTATGCCACTACAATAATTTGAAGTCCTTGGTTGCTCTCTCCTACGTTAAAAAAGATAATTCTTGAAGCACCCATGGCCTGAGAGGGCTTGACTGATGAAGTAATCTACTTCCCCGTGCGATCTGTCACATCAAAGTTTAATGTTTGTTATTAAGGAATTAGTTCATCTGCCATAGAGGCCAATTTAGCCCGCCACTAGTCCTGGCTTCTGTCTTGTTTTCTCCTGAGTACATTTCGTATCTTTTCTTGATAGCAGTTTTATCGGTGGGCTTAGGTTGTATCTGCTGCGTTGAGAAGTGGATGATGTAACACCTCCCTTCCGAAGACCGAAGCAGGGGTGTCTTCTGTTATTTTTGTAGCAATCCAACAGAACAGAAGATTTAACCACAATTTAAATAGATATCGCAGAATAATTTTCAAAGACCCTCACAGTTCAACTAAGAAGCAACAACTACTTCCCGGGCTATAGGCACCGACCGATATTGACGGCGGACGGAGAACGTATACCTTGCACTGATGAGGCGCAAATACGCCGAAGTCTAATCCCTTCTAATAGCAAACCAGAATGCTGGTGTTAAATATCCTGTAGATATACCAACTATGTTTGAATTTGAAGTGAAGTTCAATATACTTAGCGGCATATAGCCTGGGAAGTAGTTGTTGCTACTTAGTTGAACGGTCAGTGCCTTTTTTATAAACTTAAATTTATAAAAATCGTTCGAGTGGTTTCCGTAATAATTCATATAAAGCTCACCCTGTATAATACATGTGAAAACCTTTCTACAGATGCACATTTTTTTGGGTGTACACTGTACATAACCCTCGTTTTTCAGTATATAAATGTGATTCCATATTTTATCCAAAACTTTCGAAGAATCCAATAACGGCGAGGATTTATGGATGTATCAAATATGTCTTAGGACGTATTTCACTTTACACTTTAGAGAAGGATATTTTATCCTTCACGAAAACTGCTCCGTGAATCACGTAAATTTGTGTTTGATACTTTACGGCTTTTCATTTCAATATGGGGGTAATACGATATTTATGGTTCTCAAGATAACTTCGAATGAAGATGTACAATATCCCGTATGAGTTCAAATTGAAGTTTGACAATAGATTGTCAATAAATATTCAACAATATGTAGAGTGGTCCAGGGAGATTGATTCTTGGACTCGAAATAGAACGACTAAGCAATACTAATTTGTTCACGACTATTTGATAATTTTAACATTTTACGTGTGCTTCTTCATGTATAATGACGTACATTATTCACTCGTGGATAATAGATGTGAATAATGAAAAGGTCATGTGACACATAACTATATTGAAGATTATTCCTACAAACGACACAATATATTGAATAAAAAGTTTCACCGCGTGTTGGATTTGAACCCATGACTACAATTCCTCGCTTTTCCAAGTCAGAGCCGTAAACCATCAGGCTATGAAGATATAATACAGGGTGTTTCAAAAAAAGGTAACACCGTCTCTAGGATAGGTAAAAAACTGAAAAATAATTGGGGTTTGCTTAGTAAAATTTTTTTCTAACGCCATCCGTTTTCAAGATAAAGGGCGTTGAAGAAAATCTTACGATTTTGCCGAAACTACTGGCACCATTGTAATGAAATTTTATACGAATATGTTTTGGAAGCTGATATATCCCATGAATTTGTTTTTATAACTAACTCTCATAGAGGGCGCTAGTTACACGATTCATACAACGTATTATTCAACATAACTTTTTTAAGGGTAGAATTATTAGTCAAAACTCCAAGTGAACATAAACATCGTTTAATTTTACACCAAAAAGGTACTCTTGGTAAAACTCGATATTATGTACCGTTTTCGGAATATTTTGATTTGAAAATTATGAAGTAATAACCGCTCCTCGTATAAGTTAATGATAAATTTATTAATTAAAAAACTTACAATAAGAAAATTGAAATAAAGACAAAGAACATAACATAAAATTCAATTAGAGTAAATGTTCAAAATGTCCTCCGTTTTCACGAATACACAAGTCTATCCTTTTTTCTAAAGAATCCATTAATCTTCTTAACGGTTGGGGATCATCTATGATGTCATTAAAGTGACGTTTAATTCTGTCTATTAATTCTTGACGAGAATTTACCTCTGTAGCATAGACTTTTTCCTTAATATACGACCAGACTGTGTAGTCCAAAGGATTAAAATCGCATGACCGAGGAGGCCAATGAATCGGAGCTTCTGCACCTCTACCAATCCATCGATTCCGAAAATTGTTACTCAACCAATTACGACACCTTCTATCAAAGTGCGGTGGAGCTCCATCATGCATAAAAAATAATGATGTTCGCTCATTTATCGATAAATCTTCTAATATCTCAAATAAGTGATTATTTAAAAAATCAAGGTACATATCACCACTTAAATTTCCAGGTAGAATATGATAACCTATTAATCTGTTACCTAAAGTTGCTGCCCAAACATTAACTTTAAATGAGTGTTGGTAATGTGATACCCTTTTGGCTTGTGGATTCTCATCACACCAGTAGTGTGCGTTATGGGAGTTAAACATACCTTGTCGCGTAAAGGTGGCCTCATCCGTAAAAAGAATACATTTTAAAAAATTTGGATTGAGGGCTGTCCTTTCTCGCAATGTTTCACAAAAATCGACTCTAACCGGTAGATCGTCCGGCAAGAGTTCTTGAACTTGTCTGTAATGGTAAGGATGTAGCTGCTGCTCTTTAAGTATCCGCCAAGTAGTTGAAGAAGATGTATTTGTTTGTCTTGCCATATTCCTTACACTTAATGTTGGATTTTGATCAACTAAATTTAAAATAATATTTTCTTTATTAATTGTTCTTGTTGTTCTTGGTCTACCTGAATTTATTTTCTTTGGTCTTACATTCCCAGTTTCTCGACAACGTCGTTCAACTGCTCTAAATGTTTTTTTACTTGGTAAGTTTCTTCTAGGAAACTTTTCTGCATAACGCGTAAAAGCTGCACTAGAGTTTCCTAAACACTAAACCTAAACATGTCGGTGTATTCAACATTTGAGTACATTTTGTTTAACAATATCTAATTTTACAAATAACAAGGTTTCAAAACTCTATTTATTGTTGACTTATTGTCATAACAATCAATAAATGTCAATTTGTCAACTTTATCATTAGTTTATACCAGGAGCGATTATTACTTCATAATTTTCAAATCAAAATATTCCGAAAACGGTACATAATATCGAGTTTTACCAAGAGTACCTTTTTGGTGTAAAATTAAACGATGTTTATGTTCACTTGGAGTTTTGACTAATAATTCTACCCTTAAAAAAGTTATGTTGAATAATACGTTTTATGAATCGTGTAACTAGCGCCCTCTATGAGAGTTAGATATAAAAACAAATTCATGGGATATATCAGCTTCCAAAACATATTCGTATAAAAATTCATTGCAATGGTGCCAGTAGTTTCGGCAAAATCGTAAGAAATGTGTAATTTTTCATTTTCTTCAACGCCCTTTATCTTGAAAACGGATGGCGTTAGAAAAAAATTTCACTAAGCCAACCCCAATTATTTTTCTGTTTTTCACCTATCCTAGAGACGGTGTTACCTTTTTTTGAAACACCCTGTATATGAGAGTCAAGATGTTGTATATATAGAAGTAGATCGTCTTATATGCAGTTTTTTATCTAGTGTGTATGATGTTTGTCAAAAGCAGAAGTGACGTTTTAAATAATTTATTGCTTACTGCCAGAATCATAGGTCGCGTTCATCACAACGTAGCGCTACCGAAGCGATCATCAATTTCCTGGTGAACGCGTGCTTTGTTAACTGATCAGATTGAGCGATGTGGTATCAGTCATCAAATAGTCAAGTATAATTAAATAAAATATCAAAAAATGGACCATATAATGCCTGAAGTGAGAAAAATAAAGCAATAATCATCAAGCTTTTATATTTTATTGAATAAAAAAAGTATACAATAAATGGAACGTTTTTTTACATATTTCAATGACAAAATAAATGTTAAGGCTCATTTACACTTGGAAAGTTTATTGGCGAAAAGTACTTGCCGCCACTACTTACTTTGTGTAGATCGAAAGAAAGCATAAATTTGTACTTGTCAGCAAGTAGCAAGTAAAGTTGAAGACCCGGCTAGTTTAGTGGCCGGCTTTCCTGTCAAGCCTTTTTAGTTTCCATGTGTAAACAGTTTGTTACGGCAAGTTTAAAGACATTTTTAGCATTATGAAGTGGAACAGTGACCAAATAATTGCATTTTTAAATATTTATGAACAATATGAGGTATTGTGGGATATTCGGAATAAAGATTACATGAATCAGTTAAGTAGAGGAAGTGCTTTTGACAATCTATTAAGGGAATTAAAAGAAATGGAAGGTTTTGAAGACACCAACTGACTAGGAGCCATTTTTATTTTTTATTAAATCGACAAACAATACTATCAAATGTGTGAACATAAATTTGATAGCAAGTTTATTGGCGGCAAGTAATTTCCGCCAGTAAACTTTCCAAGTGTAAATGAGCCTTTAGGAATTCAACAACAATGCTGGGAAGCTCAAAGCTGTATGGAAGAATAACTACTTATGTCACTTTTCATTTAATAAAACATGTTTTTTATAAAAAAAGAACTCACCGGGTGCATCTCACATTACAGTCTTTCACAAAACATATTCTCGACATTGTCTCTTAAAATAAAAGTCCCTCTATAAACAATGAAAACCAACTGCGGATACTCAACACACACACACAAATAAGCAAAATAGTTTTTAAAAACGAAAACTGGAAAAAATCACGATGCACGTCAGGCAGTTGTCAGGTTAGGATCATAGATAACACGTTAGGATGTCAGCGCTGATATATGTGGAAGAATCTGCAACTACCACTAACGGCGTTACAGTTTTCACTAAATTAGAAATTTCAGTACTGACGGGACTCCCTATGTGGCAGCACCTTCGCGCTTTCAGAGATCCCCTACCCTGGCAAGAATTTCGATTACTGTTGTTTGATTGATATTATTAGAAAATTTAATATGGAAAGTGAATCAGACAATGAATTGAATACTTATTAAATATAAAATTTGCTCAATAATATGAGAAGTAATAAGCTATATAAATCTGATATAAACTATAGTGTTTTAGTTTGTCAAAAAAATGTATAATACATCAGCAGGTAATTCATAGTCATGGACAAAATATAGTATTCTACACTCACATAATGGCTATTATTCACGTATTCACGTATACATATTTTAAAAACAAAAATAATTATACACAAAAAAGTAACAACAAACGCGCTTTATTACATATATTATTATTATATTTATTATCACAGCATTTACGACTTAAGCAAAAAAGCGCTATCCCAATAAAACTGTTCCTGGAACGTGCACTTCACTGGATCCCATTCCTAGTAGACTATTCTATTGTTAGAATGTCATAAAATAAAATATTTTATTTAGCAATTTACCAGAGATAAGTATGATCTACTGTGAATGCACCTTAATAAAATTTGACTACAAAGTTCAAAATATTATTGATTGTCTAGTTGTTAAATGTTTTCGTTGTGTCTGATAAGGACCAAAAATTGTTTTAAAATCTAATTCATCTTGACAATGGTAGCTGGAACGCTACGGAAACGTCGAAATAAAAAATACAAAAACGTCGAAATAAGAAATACAAAAACATATTATTGTGGTTTAATTTCCAACGAATAAGAAAAATAATAAGTGAGTGGTTAATTATTAAATATTAATAAAATGTAGAATATGTGATATGTAGGAAATGAAATTTGATCATGAAATCCGATATTTACTATTTCGAAACTATTTAAATGAAGAAATATGCCTGTGTATAAACTGCATAAATAAAAGTCCACTTTTTATAAAAATTTTACGCGTTTTTATTTAATCTCGCATTCCCATCCCAGACTAGTGTTGTAGTAAATTTTGTGCTCTACAAATTAGTTTCTTTATCAGTTTACTCTATCTTGCACCGTTTTCATGAAAATCGCGTTTTAATACTTCGAACAGAAATTTCACAGTAAAACAAAGAGTTTTGAGTGATAAGTGTTACATATTTCAAAACTTTTATGTCATCAGGGTATAGAACAGCTCATTTGGAACATACTTCGTCTCCACAGTTTTTTTTGTAACTCATTAAATAAACTCGTAAATAGAGAAAAACATTAAGAACTGCTATCTCAGCAATACGAAAAAGGTCTTGAGTGACGTCATGCGCATGACGGACGGAAAATGAAACACGGGAGCATCCGGCCCTGGTCCCCAGTACAGTAACTTGCCTCAGGTTACATGCTCCAAGTAACTTGCCCACCTACTGGCATCGTGTAAACGCGGCTTAAGGGCGCTATATCCCTTTAGGATAAAGGTTAATTTGGTTAGATAGACATACAATAACATCTAGTATCTGTTTGTGTAGGAATGCTTATACAGGTTGTCTAAATTAAAATGTATTTAATTATCTCCTTTTATTTCTAAAAACTTATTTATTGGATACAAGTCTTGGAATAATGTGAAGTATAAAATGGTAGATAGAAAAAACTGCGAAATGGTGTGTTTGTGTTTCGTGCACGTTGCTATTATAACAATGAACAATCGTTTTTATTTTTCGTTTGACTCCTTTTTTTTCTTTTCTGTGAACCTTTTACTGGAAAATCAATATCAACGACAGTTTTACAAATTAGAAAGTAGTTCACAAAGGAACAGTGCTCGAGAGAATGAATAGTTTCTTTTCCGAATGGAAAAGATTTAGAGCGCGGAAATTTTAATGCTTGAAAAGTTTTGCATGGTATTCGGAAAAATCTACTTATCAGCTTTTTTTCTCTCTGACGTATGGATTCAAGGATAATGTACTGAGTGAAATATTCGAACATCAGCATAAGTAATTCTCATTATGACATAATAGTCCAGTAACTGAAGACCTGAAAATAGGCAAACCTATCAATATATTTGTCCAATAATTTTTTTTTTGGTTGATTTGTAGGTCTTGACAGGTACTTCAAAGGGAGAAAAAGTTCTCCAAGATTGCCCCTTGGCTAAGGGCCCAAAATGGCCCCTAAAGTCCCAAAAAAACGGTTTTCCGCCAATATCTCCCGAAATACGCAAGTTAGGCAATTTTTGTTTAGATAAAAAATGAAGGTCGTTAAATTATCTACAAAAATGGTCCCTATCATTTCTTTCGCAACACGGATATTTTTTGCGAAAATGGCCTTTGCAAAAACCAAAATTTTTACACCGAATATTTTTGGTGGTTTCTTACTAAATTTCTGCTCGGGGGCCTCGGAAATACATATATTTTCACGTTAGACTTTGGAGACCAATTGTAGATGGCGCCAGTGGAATACCTGTACTCGCTAAATTGTGGTGTATACACATGAAAATCCGGGTACCAATCGTTTTTTCGGCAATTATTGGCGTATTTCACACGATTTTTGTGTGTCAAAGCAACACTTCGTGTCTCTTCATTCTATTAGTCAATGTTCAGTGTAATTTCACAAGGATATGAGTCGCAAATTTACTAGAAAATTGCGAAATCTTATTGCTCCATGTGGCAGTCTTGAGTGACGGCATTTTGGCTACTAGTAAGTCAATACCTATAGAAGCTGATAATAATAATTTTTTGATCAATATTCTTTGCATTTTTTCATTTTTTGCAAATTTTTCGTAAACTTCATAAGGAACAGTATAGGTACAGGATTTCAGAAAAACAAGGAATTTTTAAACAAATACCATTTATTCTTATGAAAATTAGGTTGAAAATACAAAATACATGGAAAAATTCAGAGTAGGATAAAGGCACCAGTGAATGCCAGGAACCAGAGAATGCCAGTTTTTGCAAAAATCCGCGATAAGGCGAGAGCTATAATTTTTCAACCCGAGTAACATGCTTGTTTATGCTGGAAAACGGAGTTCTAGAACTTCAAATATGAAATTAAAACGCGGTATTTTATGACGAGAATCGCTGATTTTGAATGGCATTCACTGGCATTAAGGTGGCATTCATTGGTGCTGTTACCCTATGTTTAACCAATTCATGTCTTCAGATTCATCCTCTTCATCATCAGTGTGATGCTCGTCGCCTATTACCTCTTGCTCTACTTCTTCCTCTGACCCTCTTGTCCCTATCCCTTGTTCTTCCAGCTCCATTTCTATCTCATCATCTTCCAACCCTTCTGTTTCTCTTTCCAACCATGTTTCCTCCACCTCCGCTTCAAGCCCCTGTGGTTCTCCTTCCACCTCTAATTCTTCCGGGAATATACCTTCATTTTTCTCATAATTAAAACACTGTGTCAACTGACATGAACCACAGATAGAGGAGCATTTCAAACCTGCTTTTAAACATGAACAATTCTTCTCGCAGCCTGTTTTGCACTGACAAAAAATAATCTTCAAGAGTTTCGGGGAGGCCGGATTCTTTGTGGTCTGAATCGGCAGCAGTACATCCTCTGCACGTTTCCACCCCCATTCCTCTGGTGAAAGTTCGTTTCCCAGCCAGCTTTGAACTTGTAAATACACCCTATAAAAGTGCTGCCTAGTAGCTTCAGCGGTGGGGTGTAAGCATTCCAGTTTTATCGCAGTCTTGTTTTTGGCCAATCCAGTAAACCTTCTTCTTTATTTTCCCTCTTGATGCAACACTAGCGAGTCAAAATTGTCACTTATTCACTTTAGAACGGGGTTTAAGGTACACATATTGATACCTACGGATATTCCCATTACAATGAACTTTAAATCATCGAAAAATATTAATTTTTGACCGAGTTCTGAAAGAATTTGTCCGCCGGTTTACAAGTTAATTTTATAGACGGTAGCATTTCTAGAGGTAGTGCAGCCGCGTAAGCGAGGGGACGTTTGGATGCGATTATCTCGAAAACTATTGAATTCTCGAAAAAAATGATAAGGACCATTTTTGTAGACAATTTAACGACCTTCACTTTTCACTTGAAAATTGTCCAAATTGCATATTTCGGGAGATATTGGCGGAAAACCGTTTTTTGAGACTTTAGGGGCCATTTTGGGCCCTTAGCCAAGGGGCAATCTTAGGGAACTTTTTCTCCCTTTGAAGTACCTTTCAAGACCTACAAATCAAGCCAAAAAAAATTATCGGACAAATATATTGATAGGTTTGCCTCTTCAGTTACTTTACTATAAAATATTTCATGGAAAATAAAAATAAAATAACCAAGAAAAAATAATGAGGTTATCAATGAATTGAATTAATAATTCGGTTATTTTGAATGTCAAAATCTCCTCAAGCACATTGGTTAAGGCACGCTACTTCCGATTGGGGAGTTCCAATGAGGAAGCTCTCGCTGGAAGCACTTCTTTCTCATTCTCCCAAGAATACGAGTTCAGAAGTCTAAAACTCTTTCCATATAATTCAGTTTATTAAATTTCTATATAAAATCAATGAAGTTGATCAAAGTTATCTAATCCCTGTTACCTTACCTGAACAAGATGGATTTATACCTACATAAGTTATGCGTTTGTGCTAAACCTAACTTATATTTACATATAAATCAATATTGAAGTATGCGCGACGATATAATATGCATAACTTGATATTAACATACAGTGCGTTCCAAAAAGTTTCATACAAGTGGATAAAAAAGTTCACAAAATAAAATATTATCCATTGAAATTATTACAGCTTGACTTTTGGATCCGTAATCGAGTGAAAACATTTTCCAAGCATTTGCTGGAATAAAGGGAAAATAGAAAATGAAGATTTTGAGTGAAAAAAACACGAGGGGTAAGCCGCAAGTAGGTGTACACCGCAGTGGAAGTATGTGGAAGTTTGGTGGAAGTATGTGGATGTTTGGTAGAAGTATGTGGGAGTTTGGTGGAGATATGTGGAAGTTTTATACAGAAATTCGACAAAGTGCGGTAAAAATAACGAATTTAGAATTACTGAATAGCTCATTGTCCAAGGTGTTAATGAATAAGTGTTACAAACTGAAAGAGCGTGTAGAAAATGCGGATATTGGCGTAAAATCTCCTGTCGAGATGGTTTTTGGAGCTTTAGCTTTCGAGATACAGGGTGTTGAAGTTACCTATACATCAGGTAAAATATCATAAAAATCAATGCTATATTGAGTGTTTTCAGAAATTATAAATTAATGTGTTCGTTTTGGGAACGTGTTGCATTACAAAAAGGTTGCATGAGTCAACTAACTTGAAAACAGTGTGTAGAAGTATGTGGAAGTAGGTGTACAAAATTTCTGCCGGTGGTTTACCTCTCGGTAAAACATGTTAGCACTATAATGGAATAATTGAAATTATTATTAAGTATAGTAAAAAATGTACACACTTGTAGATTCGTGATTTTTCTTGAACAAAAAACTGGAAGTTAATTCAATAACCACATGTAGGTACTGTAAGATACAGTATGTCCTCAAACCTTCGCATGGATAAGGTTGCATAGATAACATTATCTGGGAGAAATAATAGATGAAGAGGATTTTATAAGCGAATGAAATTCTAGATGACAGTGAAATAGCTCAACCACTGGAAAAAATGCACCTAGGGCTCAAAATACAACAAATTAGTCGCTGTGGGAATATTTTTGCTACTGATCCCTTAGGATATTTCATAATTGTATATTCTATCTATATAGAGAAATTATTTTCCGATATTGTCATTGTTAGAATAATAATAATTCAAGAGATATGTACCTATGTAATCGAGCCTGTCTTATGTCTGTTCCAATTTAATTACATACTTAGCTTTCTCACATTTAATTATTGAATATGCAAGGGTTGTAATATATTTATTACATCTATCAATAAGTTTCTCGTATGACATACTAGTAAATATATACAACTGTAGAGAGGCATAATTTCTGGATGGTAGCCATCTTCAAAAGACATTTTAACAAGCTATTTCTAGCTGTTAAGAGATAATAAAGACTGCTTCAGTGGGTATGTGATAATGGATGTACATGAATCCAATACTAAACAACAAAAGCATCCGTTGAAAATAATGGTTCTGCCAAGATACAATTTGAAAACGATCTAATGAACTTTGTTTCGAACTGTTCCTTATTCACCTGACGTGCTCTCCAACGACTACTGATTTGTTGCAGATATGAAAAATTTAATTGAAATTTTAGTACATTATGTCGGGTTGCTCGGGTTGATTCCTCTGCACCTTAGTGTTAATGCATTTTGAAGAAATATCACTAAGTGTGTGTCGTTATCCTATTTATAATATATGTATATACCTCGTTTGTTGTCTCCTGAATTTTT
This sequence comes from Galerucella calmariensis, assembly GCA_910591675.1. Lineage (NCBI taxonomy): Eukaryota > Metazoa > Arthropoda > Insecta > Coleoptera > Chrysomelidae > Galerucella > Galerucella calmariensis. The sequence continues at coordinate 8,793 of CAJUYG010001642.1, read as the reverse complement.
GTACAACGGTAAAATTTAATAAATGATACACAAATGGATACCTTTTATGTTATGCATGTAGCAACCTGTATCTCTGAATGTCTGCCGTCATGTTAACGTAGATCAGAACAGATTGCATGTACTGGTTGTATTGTTTCCATTGTTCTCGAAAATTATTAACCGGTATAATCAAAGAGGAAACCACCAAAGTTTGATTTGAATATACACGAAACACTTCTCGTCCTATACCTTCATAGCTACCCTCCTCTGTTACACCACAAAATGCTTTGTTATTTCACAAACTCTATATCTTTGTTGGATTCCTAGATAAATCCGATTTGTTTCCTCAAAAAAATAAATAAATAAATGTATACAACTTTTCATATGGGAGATAAAAACTTATGACTTATGACAGCCACTTTATTTCTTTTGTCGATTTGGTGCTCTAGATGGACTGACACCCGCTCCCTGGTCGTTTTTATTTCAAACTGTTTACCCCGAAGACCGGAACATCCATTTTTCATACGTGATATGTGAATGTTCAAATGTTCATACCTCCAGCTACTACTACATCTCCGGGGTTATATATTATAAAAAATGACTGAAATATGCAAATTGCCTCACATTCGTCGTTTGAGACTATGAATACTGTTTAAACGGTTGTGGTCACGCGTTTCTCTAAATATTCCGACCCTTTGGGAGATGTATGAAATATTATTCCAAAGGGCTACGGAAATTTTTCAGGTTAAAGCAGCTCAGTTTAATGCAGTTTTTGTGCAATACTCACTGAACAAAAATATTCTTTGTTTCTTATTTTGTTTCGTCCAAATTGAACAAAATGGTGAGATGCTATAAAATATGATCCCAAACTCCGAATATAAATGGGTGCTTTAATATCGAGCAAGATAATTATCCTTTGCCTTCTACAGGGTGGGGCAATATTCTGACATCGGAGGATTACATCGTTGTGGTGAGAGATAGAACTTTATAATTTTGTGTAAGCTAATACAGTTACTGAGGGTACATTTTGAAAATACTTCCAATTCTACAGGGTGTTCCAGAACCACGTAGCAGCACAAACTTACATTTTTTTAAATGGAACGTACTATATTTTGTTCAAGAATCGAAAAGATCTCACCGAGAGCGTTACAAAAATATAGCACTTTAATATATTATAAGGGTGTTTTACAAAGATATGGCCAATTATTAGAAAAAAAGACCTCCTCTTTAACACTCTGCAAAACAGTAAATTAAAATAAATCAACAGTTTTTTGAATTCAAATGTCATACACACATCATTGGCTGTACTCAGTATTAATTACTTTTTTTATCTGTGGCTTCTTTAATACAGGGTGAAACAAAACGCAAATCAAGCAATATCTCAAAATTTTTAAATGAATCACCCTATAAGTCTTCTCACAATTTGTTAGTACAATCAATAAACTTTCAAACGATGTAGTACACTTATGGCATGCGTTAATGGAAAATCGTAGATATTTCATGATAATGGTCAAAAACAAGTATTTAACGTACACAAATTAAATGGTATTAAAATTTTACATCCAACATCTTGTGAATTTTAACATTTCTAAGGCATAAATTCTAATCGTAATTTTGGATACATGTACAATATCTAATCAATGAAATGAAATGTTTGCTAATATCGTAGGTACCTGGAATTACCTAAAATTTCATATTTATTCATGTTTCTCTTTCAAGAATTGTTATTATAGGCCTGTTTGAGAATGGGCGAAACATAATCAAGCCATATTTTTGATTATATCAAGTGGGCTACTATCAAAATAGTATCTACTAATAAATGTCAAAGAAATATTGCTGTATTCTTCGTTTGTGTTAAGGAAGTCGATTCAAACATAATAGTTAACTTGTAGTTCCAACTAGATGGAGCATCTGTATATCACGTTCGTTGTGTACGACAGGTGGATGGGACGTGGTGGACCAATTTCGTGGCCACCTCGATCTCCAGATCTCACACCGATGGATTTATTTTTATGGGTATACATCAAGCAACTTGTGTATCAAACGGAACCACTACCAGTAAAGACGTGATAGGAAGGATTCGTAACGCATTTTCCACAATAACTTTAGCTATGTTGGAAAGAGTAAGATCCTCGTTTTTGAAAAGCATTGTATGGAAGTAAATGGTCGTCATTTTGAACACTTAGCATAAACTACCATACTTTCTATAGAATCTCAATGTTCATTTATGTAAATGTGAGTGTTCTTATAATGTTGGTTTTCATAATTGTTAGTTTTTCAAAAATAGAAAAAGTTGGAAAATAAAATACAAGCTTCCATTTTACATAACTAAGATATTATATACTGTTTGTGATGACTTAAGTAACTATTTCGTAAAGACTACAAACTGCTTTTATATTTATTAGTAGGTACCATAATGACATTTGCCTACTTACAGTAAACAAAAATATTTCTTCCAACATAATTCCTTCTTTCCTTCCTCTAATTGTAGGAGTAGAAGTCAAAGGTATTTTAGATGCATCCAAAATTACGATTAGAATTTATGCCTTAGAAATGTTAAAATTCACAAGATGTTGCATGTAAAAATTTAATACCATTTAATTTGTGTACGTAAAATACTTGTTTTTGACCATTATCATGAAATATCTACGATTTTCCATTAACGCATGCCCTAAGTGTACTACATCGTTCGAAAGTTTATTGATTGTACTAACAAATTGTGAGAAGACTTATAGGGTGATTCATTTAAAAATGTTGAGATATTGCTTGATTTGCGTTTTGTTTCACCCTGTATTAAAGAAGCCACAGATAAAAAAAGTAATTAATACTGAGTACAGCCAATGATGTGTGTATGACATTTGAATACAAAAAACTGTTGATTTATTTCAATTTACTGTTCTGCAGAGTGTTAAAGAGGAGGTCTTTTTTGCTAATAATTGGCCATATCATTGTAAAACACCCCTATAATATGTTAGAGTGCTATATTTTTGTAACGCTCTCGGTGAGATCTTTTCGATTCTTGAACAGAATATAGTACGTTCCATTCAAAAAAATGTAAGTTTGTGCTGCTACGTGGTTTTGGAACACCCTGTAGAATTGGAAGTATTTTCAAAATGTGCCCTCAGTAACTGTATTAGCTCACACAAAATTATAAAGTTCTATCTCTCGCCACAACGATGTAATCCTCCGATGTCAGAAGATTGCCCCACCCTGTATATATTTTATCAACACTGAACTAGGGACATTTTCTCAAGGCTTTCACTTTCCAGATCTCCATCCCCCAGGACTGTTAGTGATAAGGGTACCCTTCCCAGAGAACATTTGTGTCATATAGTAATGCTTATAAGGTGGAAAGGTGCTTTCGTATGTGTTCTATTTACGTTTTCATTATTTCCAAGGACCAAGTGGGTGCCCCCAAAACCAGTAGCTTTTTAACTGTCAAGAAGTCTTTTAAAATAATGCTGATAATCTTAATCAAATACCTCGTATGTAGACAAAATGGAATTGACTCCTAATAGGTTAGATGAGGTTCTGTGTGAATGGGGCCTTCTTGCTACCTCCACTGCGACCTTCATTTAGGTCTATTGCGGCCCACCACTAGGGATTACAATTCACCACATGAGCCTGTGCTTCTGACAAAGTCCATGGTTGTGTTTGGTGATACATTTTGGAAGTCGTTCGGCTCTAAGGTTCTAAAACCGAATATATTATACCTAACCCTGCCCAAAGCTAAGCATGAGCATAGTATCTGCTCCGCAGTTTCGTCCTCCGAATCACAGAGCCGACAGTCCGAGGTCTAAACCAAACTCATCTTCTTTAGGTGGTAATTTAGTCGAGAATGTCCTGTAAGCAGTCCCGACAGAGTGCGTAGATTTGTTCTACTCCATTCCAGGATCTGTTTATTTTTTGTACTCTAAGGGTAGTATATGAATGCCTTTGAGTGAGAGAGCCCCAGTATGTCTACCCAGTACGTGTAGGTTTTCCTCTCTGACCAAGTAGCTATAGCTGGTCTAGCGCTTTACGCAATGCCAAAAAAATACCACCCTAGATTTTATCATGTTCTGACAGGATATGTATGTTCTTTTTTACAACAGGTTGATTCATCAGCTTTCCTGTAGCCAGTTTAATGGCGTATACTTCAGTCTAAAAGGCGGTAGCGTACCTGCCCAGGTTGGCTGTGATTTCACCTCTGAGTTTCCTGCTGAAGACCGCTGCTCCAGCCCCGTTTCCCGTCTTGGATCCCTCTGCCCCCAAATAACTAATACATATCTTTTTGAACTTGATTCCCTTGATTCCTTTTGACGTGAAACTTCCTTAGTAGCCTGGCGTAAGGTATCTGTATTGTGTAGATTGATGGGTACATATAGGCTTCTTTTATTGGTGAAGTTCACAGATTTTCATTTGCTTCACTCTTCATCTTCTGATTCAAGAATAGATCTGATCAATAGTGACTTGCAGTTTATATGCATCTTCATCATGGTTCTCTCCTACAGATAGGCATATCATAGGCAAATCTTGTTATAGTAATATACTCTAGATATTTGGAATGTCACTTGATATATTATTATTATGAAGACCACTGACCCCAATTCTCTTTCATTACGATCCCCTGCTTTGATTTATCTCTGTTGCAAGGTCGACAATAAATATGGCCACAAGTAAGTGGGTGGCACAGAAATCTCTAGAATGGTGGGTAATCTTACAAGAACAAATACAGGTGAAACAGTGAAACACAAGAAATAACAAAAGGTTGGAACAGTGGCAGTGCAATAGGCTGATTGGCCACCTCATCAAATATAATCTAGTTCTTAGTTTTATTCTTATTTTTTTATAAAATGAAAATCTTGCTTTTTGGAGAAAAAGTCTGGCAAAGATTATGCGATCAAAAAACAAACATCGCATTCATTTACATAAAAATATAAACAAACTGACAGAGCTCATTTTATTTACCCGTTTCCTTCTTTATTTATCATTCTTTTTGTAATGCATTTGACGAAGTGAATCTATATATATTTATATTTTAGTAGATATCTGAACCATTAGTTACTTTTTCACTTTGTCGTCCTCGTTGAACTCTCTCTGAAAGCGCAAAGCTATATTTACAGTAAAGTTTTTCAATGAATTTTTAATAAGGGGTTTTCAAAACTTTTCCAATATTCATTTCGATACGAACGCCGAACATGTCGCAGCGATTTATTTTAAATTTATGCAAATGCGTTGGAATCGGTCAAACTGTCATTTCTCATAAAGTCTTCCATGGAATTTAGTATAGAAATTGACATGTCGATTTTCCGTTCGACGGAATATTGATTTTAAATATATATATATAATTGGTTTGAAAGGTTGTTCAGCGTTCCTATTTAGTTTTTTGTACGATTAGCTTTATTTTTTTTAGAAACTGTCAGTTACTTTAGAAGTTCCTCTCTTTAATTTTGTTTTCTATATTCCGACTCTTCTTACTACATTTAAATCCTCTATTTTTTGTATTTTTATCAAATATTGTTTTTCTATACGACCGTGCGTTTTAACCCACTTTCCCGCACGCATTTTGGCTGTGAAAGTGTCACAAGTAAAATTATGCAAATTTTGACACTATTAGATAGTTTTTTACTTCGGAAGTTATAACTATTGTTACACTAGGTGAATAAATAGTCCATCAAATAAAATCTACATCTTTTCTAGCTTTTTGTTGCATTTTTAATTTTTTTGGAAAATATAAAATAATGAAGATTTTTTGATATAACTCTGTACATTCTTCAAAGTGGTGTCATAAATCAACTACCAAACCACCCCTTTTTTATATAAGAAAAATATATCAGAAAAAATTCTTTAATCTACAAATGACTTGAAACCATTGCCGTCACCTTCATCGTCATCTTTATGTGACCTTCAACCGATGCCATCCTCATCAACGTCATCTACTCACCAGTTAACACCAAATAACTCCACTGGACCGGCAATTTTAAGTAATTTACAGAATGCAACAAATTGTGTTTCTAATATTAATATTTATAAAAATAATGATAGTTTTTGGTTAAAGTTTTGTATATGTATGTTGAAATATGATAACTTTTGAAAAAGTGGTTGGTATACTTTTTAGTATATACGGTCGTAGAAAAAATAATGTTCCCAACTCATGTGTCTTTCCCGCCCTTGACCGCCCATGACCTTCGCGTCGTTCGGGTCAACTGCAGTCGCGTGCGGGAAAGTATCACTTTCCGCACTTGTTAGGAAAATAACTATTCTCTCGCATCGCACCTGTTTCTCATCACGCCTCAGCGTGTTTAAATCGAACTTTGAAAAACGCGCGTGTTTTAAAGTCTAAATGACAATTTTTTTATTATTGATCTGACAGTAGTGTGTAACGTGAAAACCTTTATTCGAACAATATTTAACAATGTCAAATTTATAAATTAAAATGGAAAGTGCCGTTGGTATTGTTTGAAATATTAATATTAATATTTTTCAAATCTTAGGAAATGGTATTTAAATTAATACTATTGACATTTACAGAACTCAATAAGGTTGAACTTCCATCAAAATACAAATTAGTTTATGCTTTTCTCATTTCCATGACAACGCAAGGTATACATCATATACATCATAGATAAAAAAATGCTTATAGATGGGAAACTGACCCGTGGCGCCCTCTATTTGTACGGGTGGCGCCACCTTGAGAGTCCCGTCAGTTCCTCTAACGCAAATCAGATGGTTGTGAACTTCGCTAACAGCCGAAAAAGAAGGTTGCTTGTAGATTCCTCTCGTAAAATTTGACAAAATGATATGAGGATTAAGGGGTCTAGCACATTTACTTTTCGAAATACAGGGTGTTGAAATTTTGAAAACTTGAATGTTTGAATTCGATAACTTTAAAATGGATGGATGAATTGATTTGACATTTTTGGCAGCTTGTTTTTAATTGTAAAAGGGCATATTTTGATAAAAATAGTAGTTTGAACGATTGAGCACTCCGCCTACTGCGTCGTGCTCAAACTTCGTCCTCGTGCGATATGGACAATCCACACGAGTCGAACAAAAATTTCTTCAAACTGTAATAGAACTTCAAATCAAAAATTTAACAATTCAATTTTATGTTTCCATTAATTTTTTTGTGGTAAACGTACAGTTCTTTAATGTCCAATTTGTATAATGCTACGGTTTCCTTTTTTAAATATACGATGCTGTTATAAGTAGATGTTGCCAGTCGGACTCCCTCATGAAGGGTACCGTACCATTATCTATAGTAATGAATATTCTGCTAAATATTTCAAACGTCTTCAAACCAGATGTATTACATAATTTTATAAAATCTGAGGTCCCCTTAATTACTCATTTTATTCTGTTTTATGTATTTGTTGTTAACTTGTACGGATTATTTCATATAATATTTTGGCATTTTCGCAACTCGTGCGCAAAGGTATAACTATAAATAATACTACTGTATATTTTGTTAAATGAAGTTTTATCCAGAGTAAAATGAATTCTTATATTAATATGTGTATTTATTTGTGTATATGTGTATTTTTGCTTAAAAGGAACTGAAGTTCCTACCGTGTGTCCCGCGACACGTTCTACCTTTTTTTTAACAGTCGCGCGGAATGACACCATTTGAATGTTTTTTATTTAATCTTCCACTCCTTCACTTACCAGATTGAGGGTTTGGTAGGACGGTTACCAAACCCAAAAGCTGTAAGGGAACATCTATTTTTTGCACGAACATTGTTATCATAAAGGTTGGTTGTAAGTGCGAAATAAAGTGCAATTTGCTAATCAAATTCTACATAATCACGATGTTCACATGAATATCAAAGCTGCTACTTCCGCTCCAAGTGAAGCTCCTTTGATTTCCAATAACATAGATCAAAAAGTACATCACCAACGAAGTAAAATGCCTTTTATTTCCAATATTATGCCACATTTTTACATACAAAAGGCCCGTGGGCCGCAAGTAACTTACCTAGGGTCGGATTTACATCCTATTTCTATGGTAACAATGTTGGTAAATTAAAGAAAAAGACCGAGCGTTCAAAAAGTATTTTTTTGTAGTCTTTTGCCATGAGTTTAACAGGTTTCCGGGGGCTACCCACTGAGCGTGGTACTATCCCCCCTAGTGAGGTTACTCTTGATGGATGACTTGCTTACAAGGGCATACCCAGGATCAAAACTAGGGGGAAACCCAGCAAGCTGTTGCTTACTACTTTCTAAAAAAGAAGGGTAGAACTGCAAGCAAGTGTTGTCAGACGTCCTTGTCATTATGGATAGTCGCGTCATTATACGCGAAAAAAAATTTTTTTTTCGGGCAGCACCGATCGGAATACGGTTTTCGGCATTCGCTTGCAAAAATTATTTGTAAAAAAGTTACCGGGTTTCATTTGTCCAAAATCAGAAATTGCATTGTTGCAGCCAAAAATGCATTCGAAAAATGCATTTTTGAGACGCCCTTCGGACAACTTAATAACTTTGTAAGAAAGAGTCAGAACTGGCCCAGAATGGGTACTCGGGGGTTTTCGAGGTCGTTGATCACGATTATGATGTTCAAATTGACACCCTGACCACCTGGGGCTCAGGAACGCCGACGAACATCATCTCCGTGGAACACTCCCAGAATTCGTGCGGGGAAGGAAAAACACTTGGCGCCCGGGAGTTTTTTGGGTCGCTGAATTCAAATATAGCATCGGCGAACACCCCCCGCACACCTGGTGCGCTCCAACCTGGACTTAGACGTCCTCTCCGAGAATTTTCCTGACAAGAGTGTCAAAAACAACCCAAAAATCATTGTGGGGGAGTTTTATGGGTCGCTAAAGCAGAATTTGA